>PVJS01016294.1:0-22799 GCA_004027185.1 Glis glis
ACAAAGTTGCAGAGGGCCTCACTAGGTAGAGAGAGAGAGAGAGAGAGAGAGAGAGAGAGAGACAAGGAGAGAGAGAGAGCGAGCTGAGGCTGGCCACGAACCTGGATCCTACAGTCTCCGCCTCCCAAAGTACTGGGATTACAAGCGTGAGCCACTACACCCGGCTGCATTATAATTCTTGAAAACTGCTCAGAGAGATTTTAAGTATTTTCACGACACACAAAAAAGATAAGTGTATGAAGTAATGAATATGTTAATTAACTGTTTAGCCATTTTGTAATGTATGTATATTTCAAAATAACACATTGTGCATAATAAATATATATGATTTTGTCAATTTAAAATAAATGGTTAAAACAAAAAACATGTTGTACCCTATAAACCTGTATAATTTTTATTTGTTACTTAAAAATGGAAAGAGTTTCTACTCAAATAGAGTGAGCATATTTCATACAAGGAAGAGTTACTGCAACTAAGCACTAAAAGGTTGTTCCCACTATAAGCATGGGTACAATGTCCTTTAATTACACACTGTCTCAATTCAAAATGCTCAGCTGTGTTGGTGACATTAACTTGTAGACCCACCACTGGCTATAAGCCCAGAAAAAACAATCACTTTGGCATTTGTGAGTGCTGTTATCAGCAGTGGTCTTATGGTCCTTCCAAGTTAGGAGGCTATGTGATTTAATACATTCTACCTTTAGGTGTCTTAAGTCAGCTCCCTACATACCAGTTAACTTGGGTTTCTCCCATTGGTTGCTGCCTGAGTCCAGAGGTGTTCTGCAATGAGTACTAGGAGGGAGTTCGGATCACAACCAAAGCATTGCCAGTGCCCACGTTGTTCAGCTTGATGCACAGCCCAGCACAGAAGTCAGGTGTGGTGATGCATGTCTGCTATCCTAGTACTTGGGAGGCTGAGACAAGAGGATCACAGGTTCAAAACCAGCCTTAGCAACTTGGCAACTTAGCGAGACTCAGCAACCTAGTGAGACCCTGTTTCAAAACAAAAAATAAAAAGGGCTGGGGGATGTAGCTTGGAGGTAGAATGCCCTTGGGTTCAATTCCAAGGGAAGGAAGGAAGGGAGGGAGGGAGGGAGGGAGGGAGGGAGGGAGGAAGGAAGAAGGAAGGAAGAAGGAAGGAAGGAAGGAAGGAAGGAAGGAAGGAAGGAAGGAAGGAAGGAAGGAAGGAACTGATGGACACTGAGCCATCCATTCAATCACTGAATTTTTTTTTGGTACACTTTGCCACTGAGCTACATCCCAGCCCATCACTGAATATTTCTGAAGGTACTATTTTTACTATATTGTATAAGGTATTATAAGATTAGAGACAGAAAATGAGGTAACATATTTGCTTTCAAGAAGTTTCCTTTCCAATGAGTAATTTAAAAGAAAAGTAAAAAAAAAAAATATGGCATCCCTGCCCACATCTTCATTGGCCAATTTACCAGCTTCCAGCACACCAGCTCCAAGTATAGTCTCAGTCCCAACACCAGCACCTTCAGCTTGTTCAGAGTTTCCTTCAGATTGCGATAACTGCTTTGCCTACACTTACAGAGAGTGGCAAGTGCCATGGAATTTATGCCACCTTCCCACCCTAGCCTTGACCCACAGACTACCTGGTATGGAGACACATATACATACTCCCATCCCCTTGCCTCCTAGTTGGGATACCTCCAAGGTTGGCCTGTCTCCAAAGCTACCCTGCAGGACTGAGTCACGTTACACTCACCCTCTGGTGGGATTCTGCTAGACATCTCACTCTTGCTTGTTTTTCTGCCGCTCCATGCCCACTTCCCCACTCTACTACTGGTTCCTCAGGAATAATTCCTTACCCGCAATTTCATGAGTTCTGTCTCAGAGTCAGCTTCTAAAGACAGGTAGTGTTATATTTTGGATATGAAGTGTCCCCCAAAGACTCATGCATTGAACTCTAGGTCCCCAATGCAGCAATGTTCAGAGGTAGGGCTGTTGGGAAGTGATTGGATCTGATCTCAGTAGTGGATTCATCCATTAATAGCTCAATGGGCCATTGGGAGGTTCAGGAGGCTGAGAAAGGTGGAGCCCACTCAAAAAAGTGGGTCATTGGGGGTGTTTCCTTGGGAGGTATGTCATGTCCCTGCCCATTCCCACCATCTGCTTTCTGACTGAGCTGAGCAATTTTCCCTTATATATCCTTCTGCTATGATGTTCTGCCTCACCACAGGCTCAAAGCAATGGAGTCAGCTGACCATGGACTGAAACCTCTGAAACCATGAGCCAAAATAAATTTTTCCTCCTTTAAGTTGTTCATGTCAGGAATTTTGGTCACATCAGTGAAAAGGTGACTAACACAAGTAGCTATTGTTAGTATTTTTTTCTATTATAACTAAGTAATGAAAAATCAAACATAGAGAAACAAGATAGTTTTCCTAAAAATTATATAAAAGGGAGTTCAAAAGAAAAACTAATGGTGTTAGAATCAGTATAAGATTCACTGAGTAACTATCACAAATAAAGGGAAATCTGGTTGCAAAAATCCCAAAAGCTTTGAGTGTCAAAAAATGGACTTAGAATATAACTTGATAGGAAATGGGAAGTTACTGAAAGGCTCTAAGTAAGGAGGGTCATGCCCTATGATTTTAAATGCTTAGCTTAAATAATTCTGCAGAAATATCACAAAGTCCTCGAGTTTCTCTGTTCTTTATGGATGCAGAAATAAGACCTCTTCAAACATGGCAAATGTACTGTGCTTTGTAGACCTTTCTCTCTTAAGTATGGATGCTGGTATGCTGTGTACTGAGGAAAAATAAACAACTCCCCAGAGTTAGGTCTGCTGTATTCTGAAATGTGGGTACACTCTGAAAGTGAGCACACACCTCTGGCGAATTATCCCAGTCCTTAAATGGACTATGGCTATGTGCATTCACTTAAGAACCATAAAGTGGTTGGCATTAGTCTGCAGAGGCCTCCTATCTTCATCCTTAGTATCCCATCACTAGATGTGGCTCTTTAATCAATCCAAGGTATGCACTCCAGTACAGGACTTCAAATCACCTCTCAACTTTTAGCCACAAAATAATAAAAGTAGTTTTCAAGCAGTGATGTGAATAGTTTTATAACTGCAATGTCATCCTCTATGAGGCAACGTTTCCACCTTCATCTCGCAGTGTTCACTATTATGATGACTTTCTGATAAAAGAGTATCTGTCGTTTATTTCTTGGTTACAGATAGTGTTAATTGCTCTAGGAGCTGGAATGCTGCTGTCTAACCACTTAAAAAGGTCCTTATGTTTGAAGAACTTGACATTTAAACCTGCAATTCTCAACCTACTACACAGTGGATCATAAGGGGAGCTCTGAAGTAAAAGTACTCTCACTCAATCCCATCCCAATTACCTAGGCAATGGTATTTTTTAAGCTCTTTAGGTAGTTATTAAGTCCAGCAAGTATACAGAACTGCGTCTTTAGGCTGACAGGTCTGAAATGTAAGGTGCACCAATTTTAACATGAAAATGAAAGTTTGGGTAACAGTTGGCCAAACAGTTTAAAAAGTGATACATATGTGTAATTCTTGTCAGTTTATAAGTTATTCTCACCAATGTAATCTTTATGAGACAAAGATGGTATTTATTTTCATCATTTGTAATGATAAACAAATTTTCAGGAAGTTACGGTGTTTTTAAGGTCATACAATAGTAAGCATTAGAATCAGGACACAGGTCTTCTAAATTCAGGCACCAATTTCCGTAATAAGGATACATACCACTTGGTTTGATGCATCAAAGTATAATATCCTTCAGATCCCTTTGATGAATTGTACAACTATATGTGTACATTATTTTTTTTTCCTGTTTTGCTGTAAGGTTTTAATGTGAGGTAAGAAAAAAGAGGTCATTACTGTTGTAAGGTTGAATCCCTTTTCACCATCTTTCAGCAAATTTGCATTGCATAAATTGAGAATTCCCCAAGTCAGTTTGTAATAAAATACCTTTAAAGATTACAGAATATATTTCTTTTTGTACATGTCCATTTAGAGGGTATACTTGTTCACTATGGTGGATATATATGCATTAATAATAGTGACACATGCTGATTTATAAAGAGGTGCAAGCATATTTGAGAGTTTTGAGTATTTTAACCAAGGTATAGAATTCTGAAGTAAATAATATGGATCTAGTCAATGATTTTTCTCTGTCCTTAAGCATCCTACACAGTGTTAGACTGAATGTGCTATAGGGTCATGCTCACCCTGCATCCTATCTCCAGCATAGTGCCTGGAATAGGGAATTGGGCACTGAGTATTTATGAAGGAAAGAACAAATAATCAAGAGACAGGTGTGTGTTTGGGAGTTAGTAGAAGGGGAGCATCTCTAGAGATATTTCTTGCTGTATTCTTCATTAGCATCTATTTTAGGAAGCCTGGGTTTGAAGAATAATAAAATGATGAGTAGTTCCTGTGTAAGTACTGCTTACTACTTTTTTCTCTAAAGAATTTTACTGCTCTATCTGAGCTTAGTGGTGCATGTCTGTAACCCCAGTACTTAGGAGGTTGAGACAGACGGATCACAGGTTCTAGACCAGCCTCAGCACCTCAGCAACTTAGCGCAAGACCCTGCTTCAAAATAAATAATAATAAATAATATTAAATAATAAATAAAAAGGGCTGTGGATGTGGCTCAGAGGTAGAACACCCCTGGGTTCCATCATGGGGCGGGGGGAGGGGAGAAAATTTACTGCTCTCACATTCTGTATCAACCTAATTTTCCTTGATTCAATGTTGCAATAAAATCATTTTATTCCTATTAACATCCCACTTAGTTCATCACACTTGTGATAATATCACCTCTAAAATGCAAAACGTAAATCACAAAGGATTAGCGTCAATGCAACAGATGTTTACAAGTTAGACTAAATAACTTCAAGAAAAGCCCATGGAGTGGAGATTTCAAATAAAAATAGCCCATAACTATATGTGTGTGTATGTGTGTGTGTGTATGTGCGCACATGCATGAGTGTCTGTGTGTGTGTGTGTATGTGCGTGCACGCGTGAGTGTCTGTGTGTGTGTGTGTGCCTATGTCTGTCTATGTCTATATCTATGTATAAATGTATGTACATATGACCTGGCTACATGTTCTGATAAGAATAAAAGCAAATATTGAGCTCACTTTTAAAGCAATGAGGCAAAAGCACAACTCTACCTAGGGTGAAAGAAAAGGGGGAAATATCCTTAACCTATGAAGAATTATCTAAACAAAGAAAACCATTCATTCATGCCAGTTCCCCACCCTTCTCTACCACAGAGGTTTATATTACCTGGAAATGACAGAATTGAAAGCCTAATTCCAACTCAGCACAGAGCTGCTCTCAGTTAAGTACCTTCACAGCATAAAAAAAAAATTCCTACATAATTAAGAAAATAAGATGCGCATAAAACATTCACAAAAAATGGTAAGCTTTCAAAAGCATATTTATAAAATTGGAGTGGGCAGAATTCAAAGAGAGAGAGCAGCATGAGTCAGAGAAACCTGGTAAGGTTTTCATGGAAAAAGAATGTAGAATATTTGGAGAGGCTGAGGGGAGAAAAGAAAAGCTGGTGTATATATAGGTTGAATAATAGAAACAAAAATTTCATATAACTTTGTCCAACTAGGCTTTTCACTTGGAACCTTTTATCACTACTAATATTGACCTCTTCTTTGTAACTATCAGAAATATAAGATATACCACTGAAATCAGGAAAATAAAGAGGAACACAAATTATGCAATTCACTTGAGATAAATAATACAGTATTTGGCAAAAGTATAAAAAGAAAATATATCACGTAAAGTAAAAATTGTTAAATCTCTACCTCTCATGTCACTTTTGTATTATTCTTTTTGATGACTACATGTCTACTTAAGAAATGTTTGAAAGTTATTACATTTTATTTCTGTCAAAAGACTTTTAAGCTATTTGATTCCCATGCTTTTTTTAACCATCACAGATGACTGAATTCTTTATGTTATTGAGTTGTTCCATGTTACAGAAGATATTATATTTCATAGTATTGGTATTCAGACCTAATTCAGAAAGGTAGCAAGCTACCAGGCAAAGAAAAAAAAATAGATGCATTGATTTACCCCAAGTATTTAAACCTCTAGTCAGAATATTTCACTTCAACACAGATTTGTCTCAAAGCCTAAAATGTCCCCTCAAAAACTCAAAAGATTTCTACTCAACTGGGATTTAAAGCTGTTTCCCAATTAACATCTTAAAGCAGACTTTTTCTTGGGTAATGTTACATTCTTTTGTTCAACATTCCCTCTGTCACTCAAACTAAGTAATCTAGCTAAGCTTTACTTGTCAAGATTTAGCCACAGGCCTGCAAACAATAGTAAATATTTCCTCAAGTCCTTCTAAGCTGGGAATAATTCTTGATGAATAGTATACCTCTCACACTGATCACTTATGAGGCAGCCATACGGTTTTATAGAAAGAACACAAAATCGTACCTCAGGAATTGGCGCGTGTTAGACTTGCACCGCAAGGTCTGGATCAGACAGTCTCTAATTCCCTTGCAGTATTAAAATTCTATGATGCTAGTGTGCTGTGAATAACTGTGGTAAGCTTCGCCATCAAATCTAGATTGGGTGCTTCCTTCAGACAGTGCCACTGATGAACTAGCACATACATGTCCATGTGCTACAAATAAACCTTGACTGCTCTGCCTCACACGTATGTCCTGATGCTAATATAGCTTAGAATGGCCTGAAACACACATTTATGTTAGCTACCTATGACTCATCAAGGGGAAACAAGTTAACAGAGACTTGGTAGAGACCAGCGATTAAAGGGGATTTGAGTAACAGATGCAGGGAGTGAAGAAAAATAAGCCTACCAAACTGTGGATTCAAAATCAGAATTCCAATGCCTGAAAAATGTTAGTCAAAATAGGTAGAACTAATGCCTCACTCATAATGCATGCTTTAGCCAGCCAATTAGTTTTTTAATATAATCTGGACATGTGGTTCAGTTGGCCAGAATCACTCTCCTATACTCTCAACTTAACATCCCTTTGATCTTCAGGACACCAAATAAATATTGCAATCTCCAGGCAGCTTTGTTCAATCATCCAAGTCAAGTCTGGTCATCTTTCTACTTTGTTTTATCATCCTATAAACCCCTCCTCATTTAGCATTTAGCATACCATATTTAAATTGCCTATTTAGGTCTATTCCACATCAAAGAGTGACTAGAAAAATAAATTCGCTAGTTGGCTACCAGTTCAGGCAACAAAATATTAGTGTCACATCAGGAAAGATATCTTGAGCCTGGGAACCTGAATTTCTCATTCACATTGTAGTTCTTACCTCTAGCATAGCAGTTGACAGAGAGAATAACAAGTATTTGATATCTTAATAAAGAAATAAGAGAAAAACATGACATGATTGTAGCACTGAGTAGCTAAGACAAAGACCAAATTACTAGGGCTGGGATAAAGGATTGGGCCAGATAGAAGGAAGAAGGCTAATTGATAAAGCCAAAGTAGAAATTCAGAGCAAAAACTTTAAGGTTGCTAAGAGCCCTTAGATATGAACAAGAACAACCCCCTAGCATGGGGCACAGCTAATCCTCTAAGCAGGTATGAGACTAACTGTAGAGGAAAACTGTCAAAGAGAAACAACTCAGTCATTATTGCCAAAGGTGCTATCTTGGTTAGATATAGAATGTTCCCTAAAGAGCTCATGTATTAAGCTCAGTGTTGATTAAGTCATGAGAGTTGCAATCTCATCAGTGGATAAATCCACTGTGAAGTATTTATCTGGGTGGAAACCTAAGGCAGTAGGGTGTGGCTGGAGAAGGTGGGTCCCTGGGGGTGTGGTCTTAGGGATTGTGCTTGTGTCTTTGACTTCCCTTGCTTGCTGACTCTCTCTTGCGTCCAGCCTCCATGATGTGAGGAGCAAAGCCTTGTGCTCTCCTTCTCTCCACTTCCTGTCTCCACACCCTGAAATCCATGGTCCCTGGGCTCACATGCAGTGAACCCAGAAATCTCCACGGAAACCATGAGCAAATAAATCTTCCTTCCTCTAAGTTGTATGGTCAGTCTTTGGATTATAGCTGTGGGAATGCTGATCAAGACAAATGCCCAGATGCTGAAGTGAAGCTCCCAAGAAATCTAAGAGAATATATTAATCTTATTATTATATAATCCATGTACTTAATATTTATGTGGCCCTGAAATTCATGTATTAATTCATGTATGGAGTCCTAACCTTCAATTTGATGATATTTGGAGATAAAACCTGTGATGTGATAAAGTTACATGAGGTCCCAAAGATGAAGCCCTAACTTGTTAGAGTTAGTGCCCTGTAAAAAGAGGAAGAGACAACAGAGCTTGCAGTCTCCGTCTACCATGTGACAAAGCTAGCCATCCATAAGCCCAAAAGAGAGCCCTCATCAAGAACTGAATTGGCCAAGCACCTTGAACCTTGATCTGTGATTTCCTACCCTTCACAACTGTGAGAAATAAATATCTGTTCTTTATGCTACCCAGCCTGCTACATTTTGTTAGAACAGCCTATGAAGACATTACATATATACATGTAAAGCAGCCCATACAGACACACACACATATGTACATATGTGTGTGTGTGTATATATGTCAAGTCCATTTTATGCATGTCTCAAAATAAAACTATTTTTCTTCTCAGCATTTTTTTTTTCTTTCTCCATTGGAACTATGGAAAAATAACAAAATTGAATAGCTACTGGTGTTGGTAGACAGATGCTCCTGAAGTTGCAATGTGCTGATTAACACTTCTACTTCATCTACTATGGAATTTGCTGGTTACTTATATAAACAGTATCCAAAAGTTTAGAAGCTATCAAAATGGAGCTCTCAGTGCTACTTTTTGAACCCATCCTGCATCTGTCATTCTGTAAGTCATGCTATTGCTGCTTTCAAAAATGCATGACTGACAAGGTTACAGAATAAGCGATCCAAGAAAACTCCAGCCAAGGTCTTAACAATGATGGAGGATCCCTTGACTCTAGCCACTGTGAGCTTTGCTACTTTCCCTTTTGCTGATGAAAATGATTGAAGTGTTCTAAAAATCCTCAGCAGCCTGGGTGTTGAGGTTTATTTAGTACTGTCTCAGCAGCTGAAGCAGTTCCTATGACTCCTGGTTCCATTACTGTCTTCAGGAGATGGGGAGCCCTACCCAGGGTGTCATGTCAGGGAAACCTTCCCAGACTGTACAGCTTCCTGATGATGATGGATGGATATCATAAAAGAAAGTTACTGAAGTGTAAATTACCATCACAATGGAATTCTTCCCTGTAGTGATAAGGAAAGAGGTCTGCTCAGTTTAAAAAAAAGAAAAAAGAAACTGCATTATATGTACAGTTATAAAGCTAGTCACTACCTCCAGCTTTATTTGTCCATACTTATTATGCTTTAAAAATATATACTATACAGTACTGTTACAAGGCATTATTATGACATTGACTACAGAATAGTGTTTGTTATTAGGTCAGTTTTTCTGGACCCCATCCAAGAAAATTTAAGAATATCTCAAGTACCTTGTTATGAAATGATCTTACCTACAAATTGGTTACAATGAGAGTGTTCTATTAAAATTAGCAAAGATGTGTGTCCCCCAAAAGAAGTTTAAGAAGTTCCTTCTTCTCCTCCTCCCCCTCCTCCTCCTCCTCCTCCTCCTCCTCCTCCTCCTCCTCTTCCTCCTCCTTCTCCTGTATACATTTACTGATATACTGTCCTATTCATACTTCTCTGACTAGTCAATTTTCTTAGTACGGGTTCAAAAGGTGCTATGGTTCTAGAATGCCTCAGTTTGGGGATTTTTATCAGATTTACCCTTGCACTTAAAACACACAAAGAAAACAAGTCTTGCTGGTTTGCAACCTAACACAATTATGAAATGGAAAAAAACAGTAATAACTACAATTGTCTCAAAGAAATAATTCAGTTTCCTTTGAATAAATCTGTAAGATCTTATCTGAATTGTACTTTGAATATTTTTCTAATAGCACTACAGGAAATGACAAAGAGTACATAAATGAGAGATACAGAAATTATCAAATGCAATTAATGAATGGGCACAGTCTATCACATAGAAACCCCAGGATGATGAACTGCAGTCTTTTTGCACAATTTTCTCCCTCTTTGGTCCCCAAAGGCCAGAGAATATATTTTATATTCAACAAATATTATAATGCTGTTGCATTTTTCTAAACACCACACAATTCTAATGTGAATTTCAAACGAAGAATAATAATCAAATGAATTTTATATGTTTGATGTCCTTGTTTCAGAATGATAATACTTATATGAGCAATTAGCTAAAATTACAAAAATAAAAGCCAAGTTAAAAATTATAAGTTTGACTTCAATCTAACATTCCTCTTGGTATAAATATGTGAGTTTTTTGCTTATGGTTTGGCAAGCTTAAAAATACATCTTTTGATTGAAAGGAAAAACTGTGTCATTTTTTCCTATGTGTTGTATACTTTTTGGCATAAGAGACATAATTTACATGTAAATTTTCTGAATATGACTTTCATAGTTTAAAAAGTAAATATTTTTAGATCATCATATAATCATATACAAAGAATACAACATTTGCTTAAGTACTCTTTGGATAATAGTAGTAATTAAAGGCATACAAACATACATAGAAGTGCACATACCCACAAAGCATTTGTCAATTTCAAATTTCTGCCATATTTACTGACTTTCACAGGTTAAAAAGAAGCTATTGAAGAAAAATCCTTAAGAGGTGATTATCATTTTATCCAAAATATTACATCAAAAATAACATCCATTCATTTGAAAACAAAAAATGCTGCAAATCAATTTATTTTTAATCATGTTCAGATGTAGGCAAAGAATTGAACAGTTCATTTATTTTTATGGGATTTATGTGCGATTATTTTTTCTTTACATCTGAAACATTTTTCTGATAAATTTGCTTATATCCTTTAAGAGGCTTCTGAAGTTTTGAACATATGAATATCTTCTGTCATAATCATTCCTGTATTCCTTCTGTTAATAATCTCTCAATAAATACCTAGTGAGTAAAAATGGAGATTGGAAGTACTTTTAACCACTCAATTATTAAAACTACAGTTACTGGCTAGTAGCATATTAGAGACTAACCTCAATTTGTTTTAAGTGCTTAAGAAAAGGAGAAATGTATGGGGGGAGAAGACTAACAGAAAAAGTGAAAAACACTTAGAATCAGAAAAAAAGATTGGGCTATTAAGGGGAAATATTATCTCTCCTAAGAATACTTTTTAAAATGAAATAAAACAGATACATACTTTTTTTTAATTGTTCAGGTGTAACCCAACAGAAAGAACAGGATTGGGGTATATGTAGTTTCTCTAGGGACACTTAAGCATCTAACAATTGTGTGTTATCCATTACTCAAGTTAAATTAAAAGAACTTTTATAAAGGAGGTGTGTATAAATCATCTTAATAATTATAATATTTCACCAAATACTGAAAAATACTAATCATAAATTTTACAAATTGTAAAAATTCTCTTACAATGGCATCTTTATTATTTTTTCTTATTTTGAGTGTGTGTGTGTGTGTGGTATGTGTGTTTGTGTGTGTGTGTATGTGTGTGTGTGTGTGTATGGTGATGGATATGAAACTCAGAGCTTCATGCAAGCTAGGCAAATGCTCTACCACTCAAATACATCCCCACTCTAACTCTTCAGAATTTGAAGTATCGTAATGACCTTCAAGTCCCCATTTTATTCTGCCAAGTTCAATATGGAGGCTTGCACACTGTATTGCCAGCTTTTGGAGCTAACCAAATAGGACTTGCAGAGTCTGTCTCCCACTCAGCAGGATGGGATGATTGCTGCCCTCAGTTCTGAAGCTGTTCTGCTCTAGACTTGAAGCAGGGCAGGATTAGTGACAGTGCAGATGGAGCTAGAAGCCAAGTATAACCAGCAGTTCTTCAGGTTAAATTGTGAGAGGGTCTTTATCCATTTATATTGCTAGCAACATCTTTATGCATGCAAAGGAAGAAGGAATGGATACTCCACTCTAACCTTGGGAAGTAAACTGCCATTTTCTAGAACATTGAATGAAATCGCACCAATTCTTTGAAAGAAACTTGATTTCAAATGTATATTCAAAAAGCAATTACTCCTTTAAAAAGGATTCCCAGATCCTCCAAGCCCCTTGAGTCGAGCTGCAATGAAAAAACACTGCCTTAACATAATGATCCCTCCATGCACTGTGCTGTCTTTCTGTGTGTCATTTGATAGACTATGCTGCCTGAGGCACATTTATTTTGACTCTGTATGGGAAAAGAAATAAATATATTAGTTATTTCTTATCAAATGGCATTTTACAGCATAACTTCTTTTCCCAAACACAAAATCAAAAATCTTCCTAAGAGTAGACATTTGACATTACTCAAATAAAAACTACTTCTTTCATTCAGACAGCAGCAGGATGAATAAGATTAGAACTTTTATATCAAAGACTGGCTTATTGCTCTCTTGATCAACAATGGAAGGACAATGAAACCTTAAGTTACATAAATCATCCCTCAGAATTTATGAGGTAATAAATGCAGAAAACTACAGATTCAAATGGGAGAGAGTTTATGAAGTAGCATTCAAAACCATTTCAGATAGTTTCTCATATATTTAAGAAACAAAAAGGTTGACTTCAGGAAATGGCTTATGCTTATTCATTTATTAAAATACCATATTTACCTTATTTCAGTTCCTTTTATCTCACACATGAAGGAGAAAATTAAAAATCACTGCTACATTCATGAAACAAACTTTTAGCATTTGATTTCTAAGAATATTGCACTAGGCACTCTGCCATTCTTTTTCAGAAACCTGGTTAGGGTGAACTTTTCCTCCTATTATATGCCACTGCTTCAAAGCCCTGTTTTCATCTAGAGATTCTACTGAACAGGTACAGTTGCACAACTTTCTTTTATACATTTGGCCTCTTTCTCAAAACAAAGTCAAGTTCATTCTACAAAGCTTCCCTTCATCAGTGCCACTAATTCTCTACGTAAGGACCTCTTGGAATATGTTGAAAACAATCTCACCACTCCTTCATGAAGCACAGAATGTTCCACAGTGACCAAGAAACGAAAACTATCTCAGATTCCCTCCACATAAAAAAGAGTCCAACACTAAAATGATGAATAAAATGGGGAACATTTAAGAAAAAAGGTCAGAACATATTAAGGACTTTGGTTTTGATAAGGAAAGCCAATGAAGGATTTTCAAGTTAACATCACGGTCCTTTTGTCAAAACAAACAAAAAAACCACTAATATTAGTACAACACCACTACTTAAACAATATATTCCATTAAGATTTCACCAAGTTTTCCACTAATGCCCTTTTCCTGATGCAGGATTGAAGTTGGGATACCATATTGCACTTTGTCACCATGTATCCTTAGTCTCATTCCAAATTGTGGTATTTTCCCTTCTTACCTTATTTTTCATGACTTTGACAGTTTTGAACACTGCCGGTCGGGTACTTTGTAGTTCCTCAATTTGAATTTGTCTCATCTTAATTAGACTGAGGTTATAGGTTCAGGGGAAGAATACCACAGACAGGCAGTGCTCTGATTGCCTCACATCGGGGGTACATGACATCCATATCACTTACCCCAGGGAACACTGGCCAAGGTTGCTTACTGCTAGGTTTCTTTCTCTGCCATAAATTTACTATTTTTCCTTTAACTACTTTATCTTTTGAAATAAGTTGCCATGTTCTATGTACACGTAAGGAATTAAGATTCATCCATACCCCTCCCCAGAGCAGGTAGTACATCTATCTATCTGTCTATCCATTATATATATTATTTGATACTTTTCCTATAAGGCAGAATTGTGCCTTTCCCCTTTGGTTATTTAATCATTTATTAACATTAATATAAATTCATATATATTTATTTTATTCTTTGCATTATAATGTATTCTTATTTTCATTCTTCCAATAAAATGATAAGTAGGAAAGAAGCATAATTTTATCAATATTGCAGGTGAGTATATGCCTATTCATATATATATATGAATATATATATGTATATATATATATAATCTTCATAGAAGAAGATTGGGGTGAGAAGGAACCGCAGTATACTCAACATAAACCTCAGAGGGAGCTAGATAAGGGAATTTACCTGGGGATATAGCTCAGTGGTAGAGCACTTGCCTAGCATGCACAAGGCCCTGGGTTTGATCCTTAGTACTGCAAACCAAACAAACAAAAAATCACTTTTCTAGATAAGAGAAACTTAAGTAGCATAGGCAGAAAGTAAATAAAATAAAATAACATTCCAAAAGAGAATTTCAGTAGAATTCTTAGCAATAGTAGAAAAAGACAACCTAACTGTCTTACAAAGACTAGATGAGTTCAGACCATTTAAGGTAAGTCTGAAAAATAGCTATATGATCATAACTACAAAATTTAAAAATATATACCAACTTATACAATTAGATATATTTATGTGCATCACATATAAAGCCTCTTCCAAATTGAAAAGTAAACACTGCATATATTTTATCTTATGTAGTAGAGAAAACATTCATGAAAAAGAAAAAAAGAAGGGTTGCTCTTTTGCAATGAGAGGGATGCATATCCATGGATGTAAGTACAAACTTTTTTTTTTTTTTTTTTGCGGTACCGGGGATTGAACACAGGGGCGTTCTACCTCCGTGCTACTCCCCCGGCCCTATTTTTTATACTTTATTTTGAAACCGGGTCTCACGAAGTTGTGGAGGGCCTCACTAAGGAGAGAGAGAGAGAGAGAGGGAGAGAGAGAGAGAGAGAGAGAGGGAGAGAGAGAGAGAGCGAAAGAGCTGAGGCTGGCCGCGAACCTGGATCCTCCGATCTCCGCCTCCCAAAGTACTGGGATTACAAGCGTGCGCCACCACGCCCGGCTTTTTACAAACTTTTTTTGATGGGTGAACATATAGGTACATAGACAGGATGCAGACAAATTAATTTTATTTTGCATTTATTAGTAAATAACAACTATGAACAGGATGATGCCTTCAGAACTATATACTAAAAAAAATCTAGTTTGAGAACCTAAACATGAATATATTGATCAGTTTGCTTAACAAACCTTTCAAGCATAGATTTTCAAATACATTTCTCTTTTTATTTTATGATTTAATAATAATGGCAACTGATTGAATGAAATTGGATACAAGGAGAAGTCGGTGAAACAAGTTAATGAACTTAAATTGGATCTTTTTTTCATTTTTCCAGTTCAAATGAGGCTACATGTAATCTATGTCTTAGATAAAATAAACAGGTTTGGGCTCAGTTTACTGTGAATATGGTTAGTGAGAGGGTTTCCTAGCATTACAAGAGATACTAAACAACATCAGGTGATTGAGAACTGAAAGCAATACCACTCCAAGCTCTTCATTCCGAACACAGAAAATCAGCTGTAGAAGGAAGTACCTTGATTATATTTCCACATAGCATATAACTCTCTTTAAATAAAGATCTTAATATTGTGGAAACAAAATATACAGTTTATAAGTGCTGTACTTCATTTTGAATCCCTGGTCAAACTTTTATGAAAAGAAAATTTAAAAAAATAAAAAGGAAAAGTTTCTCCATGTGTTCTGTCCAATAGTGTTTCTTGTCAGATTGGAATAATGAAAGCATAAATTTCAGATTAGAAACAAAGAAAAGGTTAGTATCAGTTTCCACATGGCTGTGTGTGTGGGGGGGGGGGTGTGTGTGTGCATCAAAAGGAAAATTAATAGAAAATGAAATAAAAGTCAAAACTAGAGAAAATGAGTATTTTCTGAACCTCAAACTGATTACATGGTCTAAAAAAGGGTTTTTTGTTTGTGTTTCTTTTATATAGGGGTCCACAAGGCAACACAGATGTAGGATAAAAGCCAAGATATAAATTATATGAAAAACTCAGACACAAACATTTTATTATGGGACTTAAGAAAAAAATCTAACAAATGTTATTGCCACAGTTAAAATACACTGTGGTAAGAAAAGTAAGATAAAGATATTATTAATCTAAGTTTCTACTTTAGGAAATTACAAAAAGAAGAGAAAATTCAGTCCAAATTAAGCAAAAGGAAACAAATAATAAGAGAAGAAATCAATGACAATGAAAACAAATCATTAAAATTAATAAAGACAAAAATGCTGGTTCCTAGAAAAACTCAATAAAATTACTACTGCTGGCCAGTCTAAGAAAAAGTAAAAGTGAGAGGAAAAAAGTTACTCATATAAAAAATGAAAGAGGAGACATCATTATAGATTCTATGGACATTAAGGCATTATAAAAGAATACCATAAAAATTCTAAGTCCACAAATCTAATGACCTAGATGAAATGAAGCAATCCTTCAAAAGACACTATTTTCCAAACTCACAAAAAATCAGACAATCTGAACAAGCCTATATCTATTAAAAATAGCATCAGTAATTAATAACCTCCCAAAGTAGAAAGCACCTGGGTCAGATTTGCTCACTGGTAATTCTACCAAACATTTAAGAAAAAAATAGTATATCAATTCTCTGCAATCTCTTTTGGAACAGAGAAGCAGAATAAATTTATCCTAATTCATTCTATGAAGTTAGCACTACCCTAATGCCAAAACAAGATAAATACATTAGAAGAAAATAAAACTGAAGGACAATATCTCTCATGAACATAGAGACAAAAATCCTCAACAAAATATTAGCAAATTGGATCCAACACTGTATAAAAATAATTATGTACCATGACTAAGATTTATCACTGGTATGCAAGACCAATTCAGCAATCAAATATGAATAAATGTAATAAATCACATCAACAAGCTAAAAAATAACCACATAATCATAATAGAGGCAGTAAAAGTGTTGTTAAAAATCTAATATGAATTGATGCTAAAAACTAGTAAACTAGGAGTTGTGGGTAACTCCCTCAACTTGATGAAGAATATCTACAAAGAAAACCTATAGCTAATATCATACTTAAAGGTGAGAAAATCAATGCTTTCCTACTAAGATCAGGAACAAGATAAAGATGTCCACTCTGAGCACTTTTGTCCAACATCATACTGGAAGTATTAGCTAATTCAATAAGATAAAGAAAAAATACTGCCTTAGTCCATTCATGATGCTATAACGTAATATCTGAGACTGGGCAACTTTTTTTAAAAAATGTATTTCTAACAGTTTTGGAGGCTGGGAAGATGAGGGATTTATTGCCCTGCCATCATATGGCAAAAGGTGAAAGGGCAAAAAGGCAAAAGGACACTGAATGCATCCTTTTATAATGACAATAATCCCACCATGGGGATTAATCACAGCATTCATTAATCCAAATGTCCCATACCCTAACACTACTATAATCTCAACTATAAAGGTTTTGGAGGAAACATGCAACTACAGAAATTATACAGATTTGGAAGACAGAAACATAACTGTCTTTGTAGATGGCATTGACAGTCTAAGTAGAAAATCTGAAAGAATCGACAACAATTAAAAAAAAACTCCTGTAACTAAAACATGATCACAGCATGGTGACAGAATACAGAATATATATACAAAAGTAAAGGACTGGGGCTGTAGCTCAGTGTTAAGAGTGCTTGACTAACATGCTAGAAACCCTGAGTTCATTCCCCAGCACCTCAAAAAAAAAAAGTCAATCTCTTTCTTATGTACCAATAATGAATAAGTGGATTTGAAATTAAAACACAACAGTATTTGTAAAAACACCTCAGAAAATTAAGTACTCAGGTATTTTCTTCATCAGTGTTTTATAGTTTTCCTCATCTAGATCTTCTATGACCTTTATACATGAGGAAAACTAAGAAATTTTGATGAATAAAATACAAGAACTACATAAATTGAGAGACATTCCATGTTCATGGATAGAAAATCTCCATATTTTCAAGAGGTCAGTTCTTCCCAATTTGATCAAATGCAATCTTAAATTCCTAACAAGTTATTTTGAGGATATCAACAAGCTGATTCTAAAGATTATATAGAAAGGCAAAATATCTAGACCAGCAAACATGATATGGAAGAAGAAAAACAAAGTGAGGAACTGACACTACACAATTCTAAGGCTTACTATAAAGCTACATTAATTAAGACAATGTAGTATTGGCAAAAGAACAAAGAGATTAAGGGAACAGAAGAGAAAGCCCAGAACTAAACCCATATAACTATAATCAACCGATCTTTGACACAGGAACAAAGACAATACAATAAAACAAAGATAGTCTTTTCATAGAATGGTTCTGGGACAAATGGACATTCACCTGCAAAAAAGGAAAGGACAAGAAAGGAGAGGAAATATCCAGACACAGACCTCACATTTTCACAAAATTAACTCAAAAGATTTTAGACCTAAATATAAAACACCAAGCTCTAAATTCCTAGAAGATAACACAGAAGAATACACAGTTAACCTTGGGTATGGTATTTACATTTTAGGCAGATCACAAAAACACATTCCATTAAAGAAGTGTCTGATAAGCTGTACTTTACTAAAATTAAAAATCCCTGCTCTATCAAGGACAATGTCAAGAGAATGAGAAGATACTACACAGATTAGGAAAAAATATATATTTGTGAAAGTCACATTTCATAAAAGAATTTTCCAAATATACAAAGAATGCTTGCAATACAGCAATATGAAAACAATTTAGAAATGGGCCAAAGACCTTAATAGACATTTCATCAGAGAAGATACACAGATGGGAAATACACATATGAAAAGGTGCTCCACGTTATATGTTGAGGTAGTGAGCTTTTCCTTGCTGTGGCAAATATCAGAGAAAACCAACTTAGAAGAGGAAGGTTTATTTGGGGTCACAGTTTCAGAGGCTTCAGTCTGCAGGCTCCATTGCTCTGGATCTGAGGTGAGACAGAACATCATGGCAGAGTGGTGTGGGAGAGCCACTCATGGAAGCACAGAGAAAGAGAGGAAGGGACCAGCCATAAGAAATACCCTTCCAAGGCATGCCCCAAGCGACCTACTTCCTTCAACTAGATCCCACCTCCTACAGTTTCCATTAGCCAATAATCCTTTCAAGTTACTAATCCATCAATGGATTAATCCACTAATGAGATTGGAGCCCTCATGATATACTCATTTCCTAAAAGCCCATCTATGAACACTGTTGCTATGTGGACCAAGCCTCCAACACATGAGTCTTTGGAAGACACTTCAAATCCAAGTCATAACATACCGCCAGGGAAAGGCAAATTAAGACAACAATAAGGTACTACTACCATCTTGTTAAGATTGGCAAAAATCAAGAACACTGACCATGCCAATTGCTGGTGAGGATGTGGAGCCACAGGAATTCCCATTCATTGTGGGTTGGAATAAAAAACAGTACAGCCAAGCCGGGTGTGGTGGTGCATGCTTGTAATCCCAGTACTTTGGGAGGTAGAGACCAGAGGATCCAGGTTCGCGGCCAGCCTCAGCTCTCTCTCTCTCTCTCTCTCTCTCTCTCTCTCTCTCTACTTAGTGAGGCCCTCCGCAACTTCGTGAGACCCAGTTTCAAAATAAAGTATAAAAAATAGGGCCGGGGGTGTAGCGCAGAGGTAGAACACTCCTGGGTTCAATCCCCGGTACCACACACACACAAAAAAAAAAAAACAGTACAGCCATTTTGGAAGAGACTTTGTCAGTTTCTTACCAAACTAAATATGTCCTTACCATATAATTCAACAATTGCGCTCCTTGGTATTTACATAAAGAAGTTGAAAACATAGATACACAAAACCCTGCTCACAGGTTCTTATAGCAGCTTTAATCATAAATACCAAAATTGAAAGCAACCAAGATGTCCTTCAGTCTTTAAATGCATAAACCATGGTAATCACAATGGGATATTCATCAGTCCTAAAAGGAAATAAACTATCAAGCCTTGAAAAGACATGGAGGAACCTTAGATGCATATCACTAAGTGAGAAAAGCCAATCCTGAAAGGCTACATATTGCATGATTCCAAGTATATGGCATTCAAAAAAGGAAAAACCATAGAAATAGTAAAAGGTAAGTGGTTGCATAGGTTGGACAAATAAGTGGTTGCACAGGTTGGACAAATAGAGAGATAAATAGGCAGAGTACAGAGGAAATTTAGGGCAGTGAAAAATTATGTTAATGATTTTATTATCCCTTTGTCCAAACCCACAGAATGTACATCAAGAGTGAACTCTAATATAAACTATGGACTTTGGGTGATTATGTGTCAAAATAAGCTCATCAGTTATAAGAAAGGTACCACTCTGATGGGGAGAATGATAATAAGGGAAGCTATGTATGTGCAAGGATGGAGGTATATGGAAACAGCTATGTTTGTGCAAGGGTGGAGGGATATGGAATATGTCGTGCCTGCCTCTTAAATTTGCTTTGAACCTAACACTGCTCTGAAAAATAAAATAATAAAAAGATTAAATTGCCACAGTATGGCAATCTCACAAAAAATAAAGGGTTAAAAATAAGTATTTAGATACTTGGATAACTTTTCCCAGAAATTAAAAATACATGTTATTGCCAAGAAATCTTTTGGGAATCACAGCTATAAAAGATTTAAATACTGTACAATATGCATATATAATACTATTTTAAGCAAATCTCATAAATATGTATATATAGTATATATGTAATTAGATATTTAGGAAATGTAATTGCAAGTATATTATTTTAGGATAGATAAGTGCAATACTTCACTAAGTCACTATCTGTATAATATCCCATGGTAATGGCAACATATGTTGCTAGGAAACCCAGTAAAAAAAGAAAGTTTAAACCATGTAAAGATCTGATGTAAATCTCTAAGCAGAACAAATTCATTTCTTGTCTTTATGCTCTGACCTTTGCAAGACTTACATTGTTCCATAAAGCAACTTTAAATATGCAATTTACAAAAACCTGTAGCTACAAAAATATCAGGGATTGTCTGATTTTTTAAACTAATATCTGTATATACCTGCAGAGATATTGGCTACTCATTCCCCAGTTGGTGACATCACCTGGTATACAATATCTTTCATTCACTTGTCATTCACTGATTCATTCATTCAGCAAAAAAATCATTAACATTGATCATTTGTCAGGCACCGACATTGGAGAGACAAAATTGAGAAGAAATACAGTCTGCAGATATTTATCCAATACTCAAAAAAATGCAGAAATTTAACTGCATAAAGGCTACAAAAGACAAATACAAGTTGCTGTAAATTTTTTTAAATGGGTGAAGTCAACCTGATTGGGTTGGTCAGGAAAAGCTTTCCTGAGGAAGTGATATAAGTCTACTTCAATAGCAAGGGTGTGTGAGTGTACACTAGGTAACAAAAGGAGAAAAGAATTTTGTAGGTGAGGCCCTATTTCACAGGGTTGCAAGGGGAACACCAGAAAACAGGCTCAAACAGGTAGAAAAGGGTTCTGAGGGGTGAGAAGAGGCAGGGGCCAGGCTATGCATGTCCTTGTATATTATGTTGTTTTGCCTTTATGCCAGGAGCAACAGGATGGTTCTGAAGTGTTAACAGCAAGGGAATAATGCTATTTGATACGCATTTTAAATGCTCACCTTGGCTGCTATGTAAAGAAGACAAGAAAGCCAGGCATGGTGGTGCACGCTTGTAATCCCAATACTTTGGGAGGCGGAGACCGGAGGATCCGGGTTTGTCGCCAGCCTCAGCTCTCTCTCTCTCTCTCTCTCTCTCTCTCCCTGTCTCTTTCCCTCTCTCTCTCTACTTAGGCCCTCCGCAACTTTGTGAGACCCGGTTTTAAAATAAAGTATAAAAAAATAGGGCCAGGGGTGTAGCACGGAGGTAGAACACCCCTGGGTTCAATCCCCAGTACCACAAAAAAAAAAAAAAAAGACAAGAGGGAGCCAGAGGAGATGGGGAGACAAGCCAGGCTATTTAGTGGCCCAGGCAAGGAGGGTGGCAGTATTAGCAGGACTGGGGAGAGATGAACCCAACCAATAAATATTGAAGAGACACAATCAACAAGACCAGGTAATGACTGCACATGGGGTAAGGGAAAAAACAGATTATTCCTGGGCTTTTGATTCTCATGTCCATAACATTATAAGATTTTGTTCATTAAGGCAACAGATCAATCATAGACTTCTTGGATATAAGATCTAAGGGGAAAGAGGATATCAAGAACCTTATCTATGTTCCCAGATTATGCAGAAATGTGTCATAACCTGAAGTAAGGAACACTGGATATTTATTGTTCAATAGAAGTACATATTTCACTTGCGCAGGTATTGAAATATAAAGTTATTTTCTTCCTGTAAAGTATAGCAGATAAACTGGAATCCCAAATTTCCTCTACTCAATAATAGTTAAGCAGACTTTATACATTTCTGGTTTTACTTCATGAATATTTATTGAGCATCTATTTAATGCCAGGCATGGTTTGGAGCACATGGATATAAGATCTAAGAAAAGCACTATGATGGCTTTGAACAGGGGACCCCATCTGGCCCACCAATCCGGGGCAGTTTCTCAGAGGACCTTTCAGCTGAGGCCTGAGGTTCAGTAGGAGTAAGGCTGGCTGGGGTAAGTGGGTGGGTAGGTCATCCCTGGTCTGGGGTACAGCATGAAGCTCCAGAGATGGAAAGGAACATGAGACCCTTTAGGAAGTCAAGTGATCATGTGGGGAAATGTGGGGGAGGAGGCCTAAAAGTTAAGTAGGTGTAAGTTTGCATATGGCTCTGAATTCAGGATCTTTTGTAGATTTCATCCTAAGGAACAAGACACAACTTGACAGTTTTATACAGGGGAATGACATAGAATAGCAACACCA
>PVJS01016294.1:22899-37776 GCA_004027185.1 Glis glis
CCGGGTTCGCGGCCAGCCTCAGCTCTCGCACTCTCTCTCCCTGTCTCTCTCTCTCTTTCTCTCTCTCTCTCCTTAGTGATGCCCTCTGCAACTTCGTGAGACCCGGTTTCAAAATAAAGTATAAAAAATAGGGCCGGGGGCGTAGCGCGGAGGTAGAACGCCCCTGCGTTCAATCCCCGGTACCGCAAAAAAAAAAAAAAAAAAAGAATAGCAACACCATAACTACATTTCAGGCTGTGATAGTAAGTAGAATCTTAGGAGTTGCTTAATGCCATATTTTATAACATTAATTCAAAGGGAAAACTGCCAGGGTGCTAAACACTTTCTTATGAACTATTGTTAAATTAATTAGTTTCTTTGTTATCTGAGCATTATTTCACATATAAATTATTAATACCAACACTTGTTTGTCAGAAACAGTGTCACCGCAGAGCCTACAGAACCTCACTATCTAGAGGCAGAGAGAGAAAGATGATGAGCAGCCAGCACCACAAACTCTAGGTACCACAGGAAAGCAGAGGGAGGATGGGAGGCCACAGCGAAGCCTCCGTAGCAGAGATGATATGTGAGCAGCACCACACAGAATAAACACAAGGTTGACAGACTGTGCAGCAGAGACTTGTGTTACAAAAAAAAAAAAGCAAAGGCAAATTTCATGACACATTTCAATTTGTAGCTGATTGTAGACAGGCCTTTTATGACAGGCAAATAAGACTGCATAGTGACTACCCCTCTTAATTGACACACAGCAAACCTTGCATCTCTTACATTGCTCTGCTTCTTCTAACAAACTTCTCTCTCTCCCTCCCTCTTCCTCTCTCTCGCTCTCTCTCTCTCTCTCTCTCACAAACACACACACACACACACACACACACACTCACACACACACACTTTACATATGTATTATGTGTATTTTTTATGTCCTGCCTTTCCTCCTGAAAAATGCAAGCCCTCCCAAAACAATAAGTAATCTTGGTCTGTTCTAGTCTTAGAAGTAACTAGAACACCTATCCCACAAAGCAGATACTCAATAATTGTTTTTAATGAGTAAATCACATCCTATAAGCTGCTGTCATCAAAATGACATGTATACCTATCCGTTAAAAATACTTGAGTGCACACCCATAGATTAAAAAGGTTAATTTATACCCATATTTACTGTGCTAATATATGTATATTACACTTATATTTGCTGTGCTAATACATCTAGACCCATGGAGTTGCCCCTTCTGGCCCAACCCTGGGGACTTGGGCTCAGTGGGATCAAATTCACAAGATAAAGCTCACACTGCCTGTGGTGCTATGAATAATGAAGTCCTTTTTCTCTGATGGAGGAGTTTCATGTCTTCAAATAGTATCCACGAAACAGTAACAGGCAAACTTACTATCTTGCTAAAGAGGGTTCTATCAAGTCCTAGAGCCTTGGGTGTCCATAACCTGCTCCTTTGGAAAGTGTCAGGGAAATGGATCACAAGTTCATCTTTCCCAGTGAGTTTCTACTTCTACCTGTCAGTAACAGCCCTGGGTTTTAGTAAACCTTCTAAACATGCATACCTATGTGCGGGAATGTGAATACATGTTTCTTAATTCTGCAGTTGAATTAAAACTAAACAGTATTAAGCAACTTCATTACACAAGAGCTAACATTTTAAATTTTCATTTTATTACCCAGGAGAATGGCGGTGTTTTTCAGGGAAGCAGAAATGGGCTGCTCAGTAACAATAAAGCAATAACTGGAGAGAACTCATGAATCAGTCTCTTTCCCTGGGAGTTTAATGAGAGAGCAAAAGCGAGAGGTAAGAGTAAAAAGAAAATATAAAACATCAAGAAAGGGTCATTTTAAAGAAGGGAAACTATTAAAGGATTTATCTAAGACATATTTACATAAATGTTAAAATGACCCCTTACAGTGGATTGAGGTGGCTGCAAATGTTTACTAGTAAGGACTTACAGTGAGAAGAACTAGCTTAGAATTTCAGGGCAAAGTTCAAATGGCAGACAATTTTTAAAAACAAAGGATGTTTTGTTTCCCACATACAAATCTTTGGAGTGCAATTGTTTTTAAGGGGTTTAGGACTCTTCCTCTGAGCTTCAGAAGCCAGGGGAAACAGGATATTTAAGGACCCATGGTTACATTTACTTTTAAGATTCCTTTCAGTATTACAGGAGCCAGAGAAACCTTCCAAAGGTTACTTAAGATTTGAGGGGGATTAGGGAAGAGAGGAGGGATGAAGTCATAAAAAATGCAATAGTAGAAATAATGCTATGAATGCATACAAAATCACCAATTCCAATCTCTAAGACTTGCAGGGTGAGGGTGAGCAAGGAAGGGGGACCTGGTGGGGAGGGTAACAAGAGTTGTGTGCAGGTATATTTCTGACACTCTATACCCCAATATGATATAAAATTACAATGCACCAAATTAAAAAAAAAGATTTGAGGGCGGTAGCTGCATAGCTTACCTGAGGGACATTTTTTTTCCTTACAAAAGAACCAGAGTAGGCCACCCTAAATAAAGAATAAGGATTGTTGCTGTATGTGATTATAAATGATAAAAACATAGCAAGCAATTACCTCCCTACCCTGTAGCATCTCATCTGGCCTATTACATTTTCAGTTCAAAAACCTATAAATTTTTTTAATAAACTTTACTTTTATGCAATAAAAGAAGAAATAGAGAAGATTTTCTTCAAAAAAAGTGTTGAGTGTTTCCTGTAAGTAACTTGATAACTAGTTGAGGGAAAAGTGAGAACTCTTGTGTAAACAGTGTCATCCACTAGGAGCATGGTTTGTCTAATCGTTTCAATAGTTATTCTCACACACATATTTTGGACATTTCTAAAAAAATATATCCTAATGACATCTCTATTAAAAAGCAGAGCACATGTATAAAAGTTGGCTAATCATTTTCTACTCTGACTATATTACTTAACAGATTCTAATGTAGTTAATTTTATTTAAAAGGGGGAATTAAGATTTAAGTTCCAATAAAGTAGTTAAAATTTTAGTTTCTGACAACTAAAACTTTTCAATGCATACAGCCATTAGTAAAATGACACTTTAAAGGGTTTCTGTAAGATATTCAAAGGAAAAATAAAGACCCACAAGTGACAAGTAAGTACTATTTGTAGCTTGAAAATGGAGATAACTTCTTACTTGCTTCCAAATTCATACCTCAGTCCTTGGAGTAAGAGGCATGAAGGGGGAGTGTCCTTCTTTGTGTGCATTTTCCCACAGAGAGCATCAGGGCCCACTCTGTATGTTTATTTGTACCCCATGATGCCACAACAAGATGCCCCATAGCATGGCTGCAGGAAAACACTTCTTTTCCCTTTTGAATCTTTCATGACACTAACCCATCATCTTTAGAATCAATTTCAGTAAAGTATATTGGTCTATATATAACAAAGTAAAGAGGCAAGACGATCCCATTGGTGAAATCTCTTCACCCTCTGCATCTTCATAACCTTCACTATAAATAAGAGGGTTGGTCTGAATGATCTCCCAAGTACCATCAGGATTCCACATCATATTAATTAGTAAGTGTGAAACTGAATTACTTTTCAGTAGCTTTTTAAAAAGACTAAAAGTCTGATTCAGAATTATGAAGTTACTGAACTCAATGCCCTTGTCAGAACCTTTGCATAAGTTTGAGTGAGGTGCTAGACACAGATGGGGCACTCAAGGAGTCTCAGTTCCCTTTTGTTCACATGCCTCTTCCACAGACATAAGCAAAGGCTAAATACAACTGAATGAAGTGAACATTTATCTTTATCATGAATATTGCCTTGCCTCATATTACTCCGTATTTTGCAAACTGCCAAGCACACTACTGTGGAGTCAATACATATTCAGTATATAAGGCTGATCAGAGATCCTTAGAATCCTGCTCAGCACCAAAGATTTCTGATGGAACATTCCAGTTCACCCTCTTTATTACCAGTTCTGTACTCCAGAACACTTCTTCCACTTTCTTCCTAGAAAGAAAACAGAACTTAGAGCAGTAGAGGGACACTTGCTATCACTTATGCAATAACAAAAAATAGGTGTCCAGTGTCCACCGCTGGGAGGATGAGCTGAGAGCTGCTCCTGTGTGGCAGCATTCTGCCACAAAGCTATGGTATTATGTTAGTAGAAATTTCCCCGGAGTTTAAAGAAAATACAGGTCGAATTAATTAGACCCTTGTGTGTTACATATCAATATTTTCAAATATAAGAAAATCTTTAAAATATATCCCTCGTTTTTTTACTCCAACTTCATTTCCATAAACAATTCCAATACACTTTGTAATTTACAAAGTATGCAGCTGCTATCCTCTGATGTTCTGAAATCTGTTTTTCCTATGAATAAACATTTTAAATTTTTATTGCAAAATTATAAGTTTACAGAAGTATAGAGAATATACATGTACCTATGACCTGGATTTCACAATTATTATACTGAAATATAAACTTCACATACATTTTCTTCTGTAGTATTTAAGATCAATTATAAACTGTCATTTCCCTCAGAGTATTTCTATATACATCTGTAAGAATAAAAGTATTTTCTTACACAACCACAATAACATTGCTACATCTAACAATTTAAATAATGACTGCCTATCTTTATTTACTACTCTGTCCATATATAAACTTCCTCAATTAACACTTATTTCCTATAATAAGAGTCACTCTTAATGTTGATGAGCTGAGTCCCATGGAGGGAAAAAGTTGGGATAAGGAAGAACACATGCAGAAAAAAAAAAAATCTAAATGAAGGGTTGAATGGAACAAAGCAAAGAGGAATGGGAAGAGAAGAGGTAAAGAAGTAGGTTGTTTGTATTCATCTGCCTGGTCAATGAGATGATGGTCTCTTTTATAGAAAACCAGACTAAATTCTATTTAGCTTTATTCCATCCCATCACAGACTACCATAATATCCCAAACTTTGTAAATGCTTATTTAATTGAAACAGTCTAAAATAAGTTTAGATTTAAGTTTTTATACCTTTATTGGTGCATTGTAATTATACATCAGAGTGAGATTCAAAGTAATACATTCATGCATGCATGCGTCACCTGGTGTACTGCCCTCCGCATTCCGCCGTGCTCCCTTCTCTTCTCTCCCTGTGCATGTTCGTGAGGTTGGTAGCAATAACTTCATATGTGACTACTGTGCAAAAATTCTCAACAGACTAATGATATTTTTCCTCTTTTCATCCTTTATCCCTATCTTTTTTCTTTCACACCAACCTTTACCCTATTCAAAATTTGAAAGAACTTGGAAAATATATTTAAATATTTCTTGGGTTTACTATGTTAATCATAACAGCATCTCATCCAAAAGTCTTCAAATTCAAATATCTTCATTAAAAATACACAGTTTATATTTTTATAATCTATATTTTCATACTCTGTTTCTTCTAATCACATGTATTAAAGAGATCGGATGCCAGGCGTGGTGGCGCATGCTTGTAATCCCAGTACTTTGGTAGGCGGAGACTGGAGGATCCGGGTTCACGGCCAGCCTCAGCTCTCTCTCTCTCTCTCTCTCCCTGTCTCTCTCTCTTCCTCTCTCTACTTAGTGAGGCACTCCACAACTTTGTGAGACCCGGTTTCAAAATAAAGTATAAAAAATAGGGCCAGGGGTGTAGCGCGGAGGTAGAACGCCCCTGAGTTCAATCCCTGCTACTGCAAAAAAAAAAGAGATCTGATATGCAAAATAATACTACACATATGTAATCTCCTAGATAAATAGGTATTTATTATTGGTTGATGTTGATTAATAAAAATAAAATCTATCAAGCTTTTGAATTTTGTTTTTTTAATAAATCTGCTACATGCATAAGCAAGAAATATTCCAGAAAAGAGCCTAAGTTAAACAAATGTATAGATGTTGCACAGTTATTCCAGGGTTGTTCTGGGGGCAAAGAAGCAGCTGTTCTGCCTGATCAATGAGATGATGGTCTCTTTTAGAGAGAACAAGACTAAATTCTATTTAGCTTTATTCCATTCTATCACAGACTACCGTAATATCAAGACATTGGGGGTATGAAATACATTTGTTCAATCTGCCTGGTCTCTTGCCAAGATTATTAAGACTCTTTAATACCATACATCTAAACACTTCTGTTCAAAACAATGTTTTGGTTAAAAACAACAATAATAAAAGCAACCAATTTAAAAATGAGCAAAGGATGTGAATAGATGTTTCTACAAAAAAGATATACAAGTGGCTGACAAGCATTTGAAAAGATGCTCAACATCACTAATCATGAGGGACATGCAAATTCAAACCACAAAGAGATAACACTTCACACCCATTAGGATGGCTATTATCAAAAAAAAAAGGCAGAAAATAAGTGCTGGCCAGTATATACAGAAACTGGAACCCTTGTGTTCTGCTAATCAGGAAACTGGTGCAGCCACTATGGAAAACAGAATGACACTTCCTCCTTGAATAATAAAAAATTAAAGTACCATATGATCTATCAATTCCACTCCTTGTTATATATATATCCAAAATGATTAGAAGTAGGGACTTAAACAGATAACTTTAATCCTATGTTCATAGCTGTATTATTTACAATAGCTAAAAGATGGAGTGTCTATTGACAGGTGTATGGATAAAAAATGTGGCACATGCATACAATGGAATATTTTTCAATCTTAAAAAGGAAGGAAATTCTGACACAGATTACAACATGGATGAACCTTGAAGACATTATGCTCAATGAAATAAGCCAGTCACATAAGGACAGATACTGTGAGATTCCACTCCTATGAGATACTTAGAACAGCCAAAACTCATAAAGACAAAGTTTAAAGCTTGGTTGCCAAAGGCTGGGGGTAGAAAAGGAGTTATTTAATGAATACATAGTTTCAGTTTGTGACAATTATAAAAAAAAGGTTTGAAGATGGTAGTGATAGTTGGACAACAATGTGAATGACTGAATACTACTGAACTTACACTTAAAATCATTTAAATAGTTATTTGTTCTTGTAAATTATAATATTAAAAATATTGAATAGCCAGATCTTGTCTTAATAAAGTAAAACATTTCTTTATAAAAATGACATGATTTGGGGGACTTTTCAACTATTTTTATTCTTTGGATTCCTCTTGGCCATTCTAGAGGCCAAAGTCAAGACATCTCTCCTTTCCCTGGAGTTTTTGTCCTGCATCTGGTGATGGTGGTCCTGAAAGAGTAGGCCTTCTGGGAGGCCTATCTGCAGCATTGTCTCATTCTTTTCGGGCCAAAGAATATTGCTTAATAGCATCACTCCACTAAATCCATGCATTTCAGTGGATACCAAATGTTCTTCTAAAGCACTAAGAGCAGTCATGTATTTTAAATGCAGAAATTAATGTAATTCAAAATAGTATCTATCGGCAAACCACAGCAATTCTTAATCACTTTTAATCTGAGTCTTCCAGAAAAGTGCTTTGACTGATTTGCGTTACCATTTTAATGATACTTATTCCATCTCTTCAATTGAGACGGGCTACTGTTTGAAAACATTTCATGTTGAATGCTGCATAAGGGTTTTTATCATTGTTTTTAAGGCAAAGGAAATCTTTAAACACACACAGTGAGGGATTTTAATAGATGGCAAGATAAGGTGTTTTGACATGTCCGCAGTTACTTGAATTATGCAGCTGAGTCAGTTTTGGTGTTTCTCAAAACAAAGCTCAGCTTGAAATCGTGCTTTGGGACAGTTGTGTATGCCCATTTTAACCCACCCTGAGTACTCTAATGATTCCTTTAAGGGTATCTCAGAAAAACTATATTATCCACTTTGAACATTAAGAAAATTGTATACATTGGCTGGCAGATGTGAGGCTGAGTGAGGCAGCAAGTTTTCAGGATGAGAGTATTTCACTACTGCAGATCTTTCTGTTCAAAAGAGGTGCCGATATGTTAGTATATTTTGAAAACAGTTAGATAAACCTTATCAATTAAGTAGTATCAGTAATCTATTCTAAACTAGAAATACCTTTTGAACACAATAACTATTTCCCCGATGGAAGATTATGTCTTTCAAAATCAACTATGTTCAACCTTAATGACTGTGCTGTGGACTGAACGTTTTGTCCTCCCAAATTTATGTTAAAAATGAACCCCAAGGAGATGGTATTAGGAGATGGGGGTCTTTGGGAGGTTATTAGGTCATGAGGACTCTCATGAATGGGTTTAGTACTATTATAAAAAAAAGGCCCAAGGGAGTCTGTTCAACCCCTTCCACCATGTGTGTCCATAGCTAGAAAGTGCCATCTATGAACCAAAAAGCAGGCCCTCCCCAGGCACCCTATCTGCTGGCACGTTGATCTTAGACCTCCTAGCCTTCAGAACTGTGAGGAGTAAACTTCTGTTGTTTATAAGCCACTGGTTTGTCACTTCAGCCAGAATGGATTAAGACCAACTGGAAAGCTGTCAGAAAGTATATCATCCAATTCCCCACATTGGGAAATAGGGCACAGTGAACCCAACCTTTCCTTCAGGAAGAAAAGCAGAAAAGTAGCTGGTGTCTCCAAAGTAGGAGCCCTAGTCCTGAACTTCAAACCCATCCCTTGCTCACTGGGTTATGGTCATTTAAAAATGGTAAATCACGTTTAAGTTCCTGTAATAATGCCCTCAAAAGAAAGTCAGAGGCCTGGGAGCTGATAGTAACCCCTTCCCGGAAATGTCCCCAAACTGCTACACTTTTTAATTCTTATGCTGCTCAACATATATTCTGTCCTATAGTTTCCACTAGGTAATACTATTTTTATTGTCATCAGTATAGCTGCCACAAAGATCTTTCTTCCTTCACCTTGTCCCTTCAAATTGTCTGCATTGCTTTAAAACGAATACATGTCCATGTATATTAATTTCAATCTAAGAATAACGTGGTTTCTGTGAAGGCCTGTGGTTCTTGCTAACTGGTAAGATGGATAAGCTTATTTGTAAGTACATGGACGTTATGAGGTCTGTCTGGCTGAATGCTCAGGGTCCTCTTCCTTTTCAGGATCCTGACTCTGTGTGGTGTGTCTGTATACATTCAGATGGTCAAAGAGGTCAAAAGTGGTTCCTGAATGACAAATATGTCCTTTCAGTTATGTGCAGACAAATTCTATTAGTTACAGACAAATTGTCAAAGGTCATACAGGTAACTGCAGATCTAAAGCTAAACCCCAAGGATCCTTTTTTTCCCATAACTTCTAATGGAATGCTTTATGTAGTTTGACTCTTTTCCTAACCACTTATTTCTTACTAAGTCCCTCACACTGATTTCTTCCATTCTAATAAAACTGCTTTACCAAAAACTCCCTGAGTATTAAATACAAATCCTCCCCCATTCTCCTCCTCCTTGATGTTCTCCTGGGTATTTCACCCTTCTGGCAGCTTCTTTGTCCTACTCTTTTCTAATCTCTTAATGATACACTATCTGGTCCTTCTCCAAGTACTCCAAGTCCTTATTTTCTCTTCAATAATTCCTTCTCTTTTTTTTAAATATTTTTATCGATGCACTATAGTCTCGCATCATAATGTAGTTCATAGTGGTAGTGACATACATGCACACAGCACTTGGTGAGCTTCCCCTCAACTCCCTCCCCACCCCCCCATTTCCCCATACAGGATATTGAGATTAACATTGGTATTCTCAGTACATACATAATGTCAATGGAAGTGATTCCTTCATTGATTCTGCTTCTCCCCTGCCCCCTTCCCCTTGACCACCTCCCTGGCTCCACTGGAGTTTCTCCTCCATTACCTGAGTCCCTCTGGTATCCCGATTACTCCCTAGCTTCTGCATATGAGAGAAAATATATGACCCTTCACTTTCTGTGACTGGCTAATCTCACTTAACATAATGTTCTCCAGGTCCTTCCATTTTCTTGTAAATGACATGATTTTGTTCTTCTTTATTGCTGAGTAGAATTTCATTATGTGGATATACCATAATAATTCCTTCTCTTCAAATCCCATGAGTGCCACATCTGAAAATGTGACCCTGGCCTTTTTTCTGGTTTCCCACTAGTCCATTAAGACCCAAGTGTGAATTACTAAGTTTGAACTCTAAACAAATTCTGCAACTTCCTGGGGATATTCCATCACCCTGAGTACTGTCACTGAGAGTGCAAAAGAATTCAAAACAAGTTCCTACTCACTCTCATTTAACTGGTTTCCCTCTACCAACTTGATAGAGTCCCAATAATCATGTCACTCCCCTCTATTCCTCCCCCTGAGAACTCTGACCTACCATCCTCCCAGCTACTCTATCCAACTATCTCACCTGTCATCAAATCTCAACAATTACTCTTGTGAAAAATCTTCTGATATCAAGTTTTTACCTTCAATTTATACTTACCACATGATGGAAGTTGGTTCCAAGTGACCCAATTTTTCATACCTGAATTAGAGATATTATATCAAGGGAGATACTGTTATATAAAAGAAAGTATAAAAATACAGGGCTTTGTTTTTTATTAATCATCATTTTATTGTATCTATAAAGGCTCTCCCTGTCTTAAAACCAGATATTTCCTATAATAACTGGGTGGTCTTCCTGACTCCAGCCCTCCTGGTTTGAACTGGTCCTATGTTTTCTCCCTACTTTTCCATAAATGTTGCTTTGAAGATATTGCTATGTAATAAATTATCATAGCTATATGGTACTTATAAAATTTAAATTATTTGAACATTTTAAAACTCTTCATATGACAAAAGTAGCATTTATTGAGTGCCAAATAGGTACCAGTCACTGTTCTAAGGAAACCAGATGTATTAGCTATTTTATTTCCTCCAACAGCTATATAAGGTAAAGGTCATCATTTTCATTTTACATAGCAAGAAACCAAGGCATTAAAAAAAAAAGTTAAGTAATTTTTGCAGGGTGACATGCATTGCCAAGTCAGGATTTGAGAATCTGATTCCAGCAACTAAGGTCTTAAAAACTACATTATAATCTAAAATCCGTAATTGTACCCAGCTCTATACATTCATAACCCCTATTGTACCTCTACCCATACATTAGTCTAACAGGGGGATCATATCTCAGATCAACCCAGCCTCACACCTTCCTTTCTAGCCCTGATGTTGAATCATCTAAATTTTATCTATTTTCAACACCCAAATAGACCTATCATATTAGCAGACTTTCTCTAAGATACTCTAATCATTCTAATGCTGCTGACCAGGTGAAAAGTTTCATATTGTACCTCCTTTCCTTGTATTTCACAACACCAAGCTGTGCACAAGTCCAAGTGTTTGCTTTCAATAAATGTATATTGATCAACTGGTTTGTGAACTCTACAATGTACAGTTCCAATGGCAAAACTTCAAGAAGAATAGCAAAAAGAGAACTAAGCCTTCAGAAACACCCAAAGTTAGGAAGCAAGGAGAAAATAGTACCAAAAAGAATAAAAATGGGTTTTTAGAGATTTGGTGAAATTTTTTTTCACACAATCCCATTTGTGTAAAATTGCTTGCCTTGCTGTGGTAAATTATCTCATTAAATGTGGTAATAGGGGACAAATTAGTGTTTTCAAGCTATATTTCTTAATCCCACATAAGGTCTTAAAAGAGCTAATTTATCTTAATAGATTATTTTATTTTAATCATTTATTCTTATTTTAAAAAGAAAAGTCAATATAAAATGATGGCAGCTGATACAAAAATTATTCGACTTCAATTAACTCTATAGTAAATGACTTCTATTTTTCCTGGTTATCACATAGTTCATCCTCTTTACTCTTACCAACTTTGAGAAGAATATTTAAAATCTTATCAACTTCTAAACTCACTTTCTCCCTACCCATGATATTAAGGGGGAGGAAACCTTAAAAGTAAATAGTATTTTTGAAGTTGATCTTTGCACAGACCCAACCCTTGCTCCAGTTATCTACCCTCTTCCCTTCCCCCTCCATACATCCACAGTGGATTTAAACTGTAGGCATCTCTTAGAGTATAAAGAAAAACAACTACCTTTTGTTATACAACAGGATTCTTCCATTTACAAAGACTGCTAATAGTATTGGGTTTGTGAGGTACTGTGACAGGGTCTGTTACAGGGTCTATATTCTGCAGCTGCACAGCTTTGTGATTTCCAACTCTCTGAGCATAATACAAAGTCAAATGCCAGATCAAAAAATAAATTTTAGAGCCAGCATGATCAAATCAGGGGACAATCATTACCTCTGCACTATCCATTTGAGCAGCATCTTACATCAACATTATTCCTATCAACACCTGGCCTGACACCAGCTGCTCTCATCTTCCAAACTAAAAAAAAAGATGGCTGATCTAAAACAGCCAGGGTCAACATGAAGGAGCCATGTTTCATTTCCTTAAAGGGTTATTTCTCAATGCCGAGGAAAATGGGTGATCTGTATATGTGCAAATCCATAGCTACAAAAACACCTCACTTCCACCACACTCCCTCTTCATATCAGTATTCTTTATTCTTTTCTGTCAATTTATATAATGATCTGGTGACATGTGATTGCCTGGCATGTAATATTACTCATTCAAACACAGTAGCAATGGCCCAAATCAATCCTGAATAATGTTGTTGGTGTAAACCATCAGCTGCTTTGTTTCTGAAGCCAAATCACTGGGAAAAAAAATGCTAGAATGCTTTTTCCCTTATGGTTTGGGATATATTCATTCTAATTGCTTCTTGGGTAAATCCTCAAAATGAAACTGTAATTAGACATGTATTATATTTTTTAGTATCTTACATAAGAATGGGAAAAAGCAATAGTTTAACTTTCAAATATTATTAGGTAGAATCATCCCATAGGTTTTAGAGAAAATAAGAAAATAAATGTTGAGGGGTATTGCTAAATAGCAAAGGATTGGCAATAGTATCCCAGTTAATTTCAAAGCAAGTTTTAGGAAATTCAATTCAGATACATTAATACACTTTGGTAGACCTGTGATCTACACTCATTATGTACAAAATGTCCATGTTGGAGAGATTTTGGATTGGTGCAGAGAGCCAGGTCCTGGTGTGATTTATTTAGCTGTGAAGCCTCTGGATGTTCAGAAAAGAAAGGCAGAAGGAGCACACGTTTTCCACCAAGCAGTACTCTGTTGCTGTGACATAAATGGGAAATGCATCTACAAACATATCTATAGAATGAATCAGGATATATATACTTATAATATAGGCATTTTATTTTAAAATTTCAACAAAAATTTAAAGATCTTCTGTCCTTTTTGTTCCATTTTCCTTCTTTGCACCAAGACTCTATTTCCTAGGCCCATATGCAAACACTGAGTCCATTTTAACTACTTAAGTGGGAGAATGAGAAATGGTGATTAATTATTGAACTTTCGGATTATCTACTAACCGGTGTATTCTTTGCACTGGACACAACCTTTCAGTTCTTCTTTTAATAATTTCTCCTTGGTCCACCAAGTGGCACATGGCAGATGCTAAATAGAATGGTTTGAGAGATTTTTTTTTTCAATTTTAGATTCAGTACTGTTCTAAGCATGATATTATTATAAAGATGTAGATGACAACTAAACTCCGGGCTACTATGAACTTAAATGTGATGTCTCTGTTCCAGGACCTTACCTTGAGAAAATACACAGAACATTTTATTCACTTGATTTTTTTAAGAAAAGATTTTCAAAGTGTCAGGTAATCATCTAAAATCTTATCAGACTGTTCCTTCTCATTCTGCTATTTTAGGAAAATACTATTTGAGCTAAAAGAAAAAATAAATAAATAAGACATAGCATCTGAGGCAATGAGCAAACTGTTTACTTTAAATTGGTACTGTTGGTCATGCTTCCAAGCTTTCCATTCTAGTCCAAGAGGTAATTTGGGGACTGGCACAGATTTCTACTATTAAAAGCTAACTCACTGGTGTCCCTTTAATGTCTCTTTACTGGAAGTGCATCCTGAATAATTACCTGGCTGGTATGGGGCATCTCTGAACTTGGTCTAGAATCTAGCTTTCCATTGTGTTGCTTTAATTGAGTGCTGTTCTTCTTTTCACTTTCTTTAAATTAACAAGTAAGATTCGGAATCCTCCAGACTCAGCTCAGACTGCATTATCTAATTAGATGATTGGAAAACGGTAATTAATAAGATGACCCCAGCATAAAAATCAGGTCATACTGTTAAGCACTTATAACTTACAAGTTTTAGCAAGCACCAACTTTTGCAAGTCAGCCAACTTTGTTAGTTCTCACAATTCTTTAATTAGGCTAGACAGAAAGGAACATGCACTAATGTGTGCCCTGGCTAAATTCCAGCAAGGGATAATTGCAATCTGGCCTACCTAAACTTCCACTGGTTTTAAGTGAATATGGTAGGCTTCTCCATTCACCATCTCTATTTCATTCCACATTGATGTTTCATGGAAGGCATACAGAGGGAAGACTCCTGCTTGTCACCCTGAGCACTACGGGTTACCTAATAACAAGACTTGTCAAAAACTCAACACATCAAGAAGAACAATATACTAAAAATCAAGCCGGGCATGTTGGCGCACGCTTGTAATCCCAGTACTTTGGGGGGCAGAGACCGGAGGATCCGGGTTCGTGGCCAGCCTCAGCTCTCTCGCTCTCTCTCTCTAGCTCTCTCTCTCCCTGTCTCTCTCTCTCTCTCTACTTAGTGAGGCCCTCCGCAACTTCGTGAGACCCGGTTTCAAAATAAAGTATAAAAAAAAATAGGGCTGGGGGCGTAGCGCGGAGGTAGAACGCCCCTGGGTTCAATCCCCAGTACCGCAAAAAAAATAAAATAAAAATAAAATCAACAGTATAAAAATAAAAACCAGTTCTTTATTTCACATATCCAAAACTACAAGTTATCTCCCACAAAGAGCATCCTTTTCATTCTTCCTCTTGCTCCCATCCAAAGTACACACACACAACGCGCACACACACACACACAC
>PVJS01016295.1:0-37678 GCA_004027185.1 Glis glis
TGTGTGTGATACTGGGGATTGAATCCAGGAGCATTCTACCCCTGAGCTACAACCCCAGCATTATTTTTTTTGTGTGTGTGGTACTGGGAATTGAGCCCAGAGGCATTCTACCTCCGAGCTATACCCCCAGCCCTATTTTTATTCTTTATTTTGAAACAGGGTCTCACTAAGTTGCGGAGGGCCTCACTAAGTAGCTGAGGCTGGCTGCAAACCCAGATCCTCCTGTATGAGCCTCCCAAGTACTGGGATTACAAGCTTGAGCCACCACACACAGCTTTTTTTGTTGTTGTTGTTGTTAATTTTGAAACAAGATCTCACTAAGTTACAGAGAGCCTCACTAAGTTGCTGAGGCTGGCCTTGAACTTGTGGTTTTCCTGTCTCAGCCTCCCAAATACTGGCATTACAGGCGTGTGCCACCATGCCCAGCTGTGAGACCTTGTTTCAAAATCAAAAAATTAAAATAGGGTTGGAGCCATAGTTCAGAGGTAGAATGGTCCCTGGGTTCAATTCCCAGTACCAAATAAATAAATAAATTAATTAATTAATTTTTAAAATGGTTTTAAAAGAAGGAGGTAGGAGAAGTCAATGTCAGAGAAGGCAATGTAATAACAGACCCAGAAAGATAAGGAGAAAGCAGAGATCAGAGTCAGAAAGAGATTTTCAGATGTCAAGCTGCTGGGTTTGGAAATGGAGGAAGGGGTCGTGGACCAAGGAAGGAAGAAAGCCTCTAAATGCCGGAGAAGACCAGGAGACAGATGCTCCCCTCAAACCTGCAGAGGAACAGGCCCTAACATCTTGATTTTAGCCCAGTGAAGTTCGTTTCAGTCTTTTGACCTCTGTAACTGCAAAATAATATGCTAGGCTGTTTAAAGCTACTAATTTATTATATTTCCTGAAATCCAATGCCAAGCTCTCTAGGAGGACCCTTCACTTGGCCTAATTTGGGGGAAAAGCAGCTCCCTGACATGACACAGTGTTGTGGTAAGTTTACTATAATTTGTCACATCCACAAAAGAAAACTAATAGAATCTGGCCAAAATGCTACACTTTCCCGTGGACTTAGTAGGTTTGCAGAAAGCAGCCCGTCCAAGGAACTCATCTGAATGAAGAGCAAGTTTCTTGCTTCTTTACCAGGCAAGTAGACAGAGCATTTTCTATCACTCCGAATAGGAAAGACTTCTGAGGTGTGATGCACACAACCCAGTTCCAGCTTTCAAACTGTGCAGGCCGAAGGCCGTGACTCCTGGTGTTAAAACCTTAGTAGCATCCTGGTGTGGTGGCGCATGCCTATAATCTCAGTACTTGGGAGGCTGAGACAGGAGGATGGCAGGTTAGAGGACAGTCTCAGCAACTTATCAAGACTCTCAGCAACCTAGCAAGATCCTATCTCAAAACAAAAAATTAAAAAAGGGCTGCAGTAAAGCTCAGGGGTAGAACGTCCCAGAGTTCAATCCCCAGTATCACAAAAACAAAAAAGCAGAAACAACAGCTTAGCAGCCTTCCTATCAGCTATCCCCATGGACAAACATGGCATTTTCCCCACTTATTTAAATCATTTCACTCTTTATTTCTGGCTTCTAGAGAGTTCTTTTTCCTTTTTAGCTGAGCTATTTATTGAAAATATTTTTGCTATATTTTTCCTTTATTTTCAAATAACTGTTAGGTTCAAAATATTTAAAATGAAATTATACACTATTTAGAAAAAAGCAAAATGAAACATGAAATGAAATGCAGGCAAAGGAGTAGAGAAACATTTTTAGACATGAAGGCAGATTTTATAAAAGACGAAAGCATAAAATAAACAAAACATGTAATCATTTAGCTCAAGGATCTAGAAAAGGAATGAATTAAAAGATGTAAAAACTAAGCCAGGCATTGTGGCACACACCTGTAATTCCAATACTTGAGAGGCTGAGACAGGAGGATCACAGGTTCAAGGTCAGACTCAGCAAAGTAGTGAGACTCTCATCAACCTAGCAAGATTATGTTTCAAAAAATAAAAATAAAAAATAGGGCTGGGGGTGTAGCTTGGAGGCAGAATGCCCCTGGGTTCAATCCCCAGTGTCACAAAAATACATTAAATAAGCAAACAAATAAATAGATGTAAAAACTAAATTAGAGGAAAACAAACCAAAGGAACTAATCTACTCAATAAAACTCCTTTTTGAAAAAGAAGACTAAAAAAAGAAGGAGAAAATGCCTAAAAGTTTAGCAAACAGGATCAAGAAATATAACTTGAAACATGGGTAATAAGGAATAGTATGCAACTATTGATACAATGTTAAATAGGTTTGTAGAAATTTGTAGCAATTTATATCCATAAAATATGAAATCTAAGTGGTTAACTCTCTGGAACATATATTGTCAAAATTGACTCAAGAAGATAGAAAACTAAACAGATAAATAACTGCCCCCCCAAACTCAGAACTAGATATTATGTCAAGAGGGTTTTAGCGAGTGGATTCTGCTCTACCTTTATGAACATACAACTCATCTGTTATTTAAACAGCTCCACAGCCAGGCATGGTGGCGCACGCTCGTAATCCCAGTACTTGAGAGGCTGAGACTGGAGGATCGCAGGTTCACAGCCAGCCTCAGCTACTTAGTGAGGCCCTCTGCAACTTAGTGAGACCTTGTTTCAAAATAAAGAATAAAAAATAGGGTTGGGGGTGTAGCTCAGAGGTAGAATGCCCCTGGATTAAATCCCCAGTACCACAATTAAAAAAAAGTTCCACAAAGAGAAAAAACATGTGTACTTTCCCATTTATCTGTTATCAAAATCATACAATACCTATTGATAAGGATGTTCTTATTAACCAATCTCCACTATGAATATAGATACAATAAAATGCTAGCAATCAAACATCAGATTGTTAAATGCATAATATATTATGTTATTAGAAGGAAAAAGAAGATTCCATTGATAAAAGGGACAGGGAAGCAAATACTTAGAAATAAACCTAACAAGAAATGTGCAAGGTCTATGTGAAGGAAATGATAAAGATTTACTGAAGGTTGCAAAAGAAAACTTTTTTTAAAAAGTGAAAAATCATGCCGGGCGTGGTGGCGCACGCTTGTAATCCCAGTACTTTGGGAGGCGGAGACCGGAGGATCCGGGTTCGCGGCCAGCCTCAGTTCTCTCGCTCGCTCTCTCTCTCTCTCTCTCTCTCTCTCTACTTAGTGAGGCCCTCCACAACTTCGTGAGACCCGGTTTCAAAATAAAGTATAAAAAATAGGGCTGGGGGTGTAGCGCAGAGGTAGAACGCCCCTGGGTTCGATCCCTGGTACCGCAAAAAAAAAAAAAAAGGTGAAAAGTCATAAACATGTTCTTATATAAGAAGTCTCAATGTTGTAGTATCTCAATTTAGTCTGTAAATTTAATGCAGTCCCACAAAGAGAAGTTCATCCTTAAGCTCATAAGAAAGAGAAATTGCCTAAGTATAACCAAAAAAGGTTTTTAATTAAGTAATAATGGAAGATTTGACCAACTATATACCAAAATATATAAATATGGTGATATTAAAATGAGGTTGTAAAAGGAAAAATAGACAAACTGCTAAAAATGGGAAGTCGAGGAGTATTCCCACCTACATAGACATTTAAATTCTGGTAATTCTTTTGTTCTTTTATATTACTCTGTAGACAGTAGTCTTATGTAAACAGTTCCACTAAGAGAAAAAGCATGCACACTTTCCCTATCTGTTATATATATGGTGCTGGGATTTACCTCACCACGATCAAAAAATTCACTCCAGGGGCTGAGGATGTCGCACAGTAGTAGAACATTTGCCTGGCACACGCAAGGCCCTGGGTTTAGTCCTCAGTCCCACACACACACACACAAAAATACATACATAAATAATAATTCCAGAGGAATTAAAAGCTACATATAAAAAATAAAAGCATGGAAGTATTCAAAGAAAATATGAAATATTTTTATAATTTTGGAGAAGGGAGATGGACAAATAAATGACCCTTTAACAAAAAGGCCATCAATAGACGAAGGTAAAACATTTGTGACACATATAGAACACACAAAAGATCTGAATCGTGCAGGACAAAGCTCCACTACAAAGCGGTGAGGACGTGGACTATCAACAAGCAAGTCCCAAATGAACGAGCAGGGCCGGCAGGCTGCTGCGGGCTGGGCTCGGTGCCGAGCCAAGGGATGCATTTCCCCCGCACTGAAAGCGGTGCTGGCCGCAGCCCTCGTGCATCAGCCCTCTTCAGGAATTGCTCTCCATGGAAAAGATGGATCCAAGAGCACACACTTCCCACGGAGGATGCTGGGCTAGGGGGCCTGACCACATGTTCTGACTTGGACAACTTCAAAGGGTCACCTGAGCTTCAGAGACCACCAAGGGGTCATCTGAGGCTTTTATCATGACCAAATGGAAGAGGGACTTCTCCTGTCCAATCCTGCTTCCTCCCATCCATCTCAGGTGTTAGGGAAGAAAGTGTCCCTTAAAAACTTCCTATGCCTTAGTCGGGTGTGGTGACACATGCCTGTAATCCCAGTACTTGGGAGGCTGAGACAGGAGGATCGCAGATTGGAGACTAGCCTCAGCAATGTAGTGAGACCCTCAGAACCTAGCAAGACCCTGTTTCGAGATAAGAAATAAAAAGTGTCCCTGGGTTCAATCCCCAGTAACACACACACACACACACACACACACACAACAAACAAACAAAAAACTTCCCATACCTTAATCTTCATCTCAACACCTGCTTTCCAGGACTTGGCCTGAAAGAATTAGTGAATGTGAAAAGGGAGCTTGCCCCATCTTTTAATTAGGAAAATGTAAAAATTTTTTATTGGTGCATTAAAATTACACATAAATGTGAGATTTATTATTTTATATTCATACATGCACATAACACAGTTTGGTCAATTTCATTCTCTAGTACTTCCCCTTTCTTGCCCTCCTCCCTCCCCCATACCACACCCCTAGATTACTTTAGTAGTCTCCCTTACATTTTCATAAGGTCCCTTTTTTTATTCCTTTTTTCTCTCTAGCTTCCACATATGAGAGAAAACATACAACTCGACTTTCTGAGTCTGATTTATTCCTCTTAGCACAGTGTTCTCCAGTTCTTTCCATTTAGCAGCAAATGACATAATTTTGTTCTTCTTTACGGCCGAGTAAAACTCCATTGTGTATATAGACCACACTTTTGTTATCCATTCATCTGTTGATAGACACCTAGGCTGGTTCCATAACTTGGCCATTGTGAACTGTGCTGCTCTAAACATGGGTATTCATGTACTGCTATAGTATTTGGACTTTAGTTCTTTTGTATAAATACCAAGAAGTGGTATAGCTGGTCCATTCCTAGTGTTTTGAGGGCTCTCCATACTGATTTTCATAGCAGTTATACTAATTTGCCACCCACCAACAATGTATAAGTGTTCCTTTTTCCCCATATTCTCACCAGCATTTTTTATTATTATTACTACTACTATTATTACATTATTATTATTTTGTACTGGGGATTGAACCCAGGGGCATTCTACCTCCAAGCAATACTCCCAACCCTATTTTATTTTTTATTTTGAAACAAGATCTCACTAAGTTGCTGAGGGCCTCACTAAATTGCTGAGGCTGGCTGCGAACCTACAATCCTCCTGTCTCAGCTTCCCAAGTACTGGGATTACAAGCATGCACCACCATGCCTGGCTTATTATTTTTTATTTTGATGATTGCCATTCTAACTGGAGTGAGATGAAATCCCAAAGGGAAATGTACATTTTTTTTAAATCAAAGACCCTATTTTGCTTGTTAGATTGGCAACATTTTCAAAGATTGTCAATATCTAGGGTTGGTGAGAGTGTGAAAAAAGCAAGCATTTTTGTACACTGAAAGCAAATTTCCATAATCTAAAGATTTCATCTCTAGGTACTTGGAGAAATGTAGTACAACTGCATAAAAGGAAATATATAAAGCAGCACATTGAAGCTTTCTTTTTAATCGTGAAAAACTGCAAGCAACAGTGCTCATGCTGCTCTGTAATCTGCCCAGCGTGTCTTCCTCTGGGGAAACAGTCCTTTCCATCTCACTTAGAAATGAGAGGGTGGGGCTGTCAATCACAATGCCTTCTTCCTCTAGCTGAGCACAATGGTGAACACAGTGCCAGGGCCTGGCCAATCACAGCCTCTCATTCCTGGGACACAATGACAGGGCCAGTGTGCACCTGATCCCAAGAGGGCCAATCTCAAACCTGCTGTAAAACTGCTAGGGGATGTCAGAAGAGGGAGGCTCTGTGCGGAGGGTTGGTAAGCCAGGGCCTCTCAGTGGCCACCATCCGTGACACATGGAAAGAATATGTCTGTGGAATGAAATCAACACACACAGAGGCTGACCAAGAGCTGGAAACATTGATCTTTGAAGCAATCATCCAGTCTCCACATCTAGCCAGGCCTGACTTCCACTTTACTAAACCAGTAGTTTCCCCAGTATGGCTAGAACTAGTGTAAGTCTAAACTTTGCAACTGAAAAAATATTAGCATAATTTGTTGAACATTAGAGGACTACTTAGACACATGATAGTACTTATATACCAGGAGTCCACAGACTTTTTTTTTTCTGCAAAGGGGTAGATTGTAGCTGGGCTTGGTGGTGGACGCCTGTAATCCCAGTACTTGGGAGGGTGAGACAGGAGGATCGCAGGTGCATAGTCAGCCTCAGCATCTTAGTGAGACCGTCCATAACTTAGTGAAACCCTGTTTCAAAATAAAAAGAAAAATAGGGCTGGGGTGTGTATCTCAGAGTTAGAATGCCCCTGGCTTCAATCCCCAGTACCACCAAAATAAATAAAAAAGGACTGGGCTGTAGCTCACAGGTAGAATACCCAGCACACCGTTGGTGCAGCCTGGAGGTTTATTACAGCAGGAAAACACAGAATGGACCCTGGTGTGGGCTGGGAGGCAGTGCAGAGCAGAGGAGACCTAACCTCCATTATTAGGTGTGTCTCAGGAGGCTGAAAGCTACATACAGAAGGACTGGCAGGACCAGCGCAGACAATAGTGCTGACCGACTGGGGATCCAGGGGAAAGGCCGTGGGTGGCGCACACTCCATGGTCCTCTCAGGGAGGCAGAGGTAGCTGAGGGCGACTCTGTCAGGCTGAGACATTCCCAGCACTGGGCCTGAGTGGAAGAGACCGTGTCATGGTGGAGGTCACCTCCACGGGTCCTGAAAGACAAGCAGGACAACAGTCCATCAGTGGTCTCCATTCCGAAACCAGAACACATGGGCCTCCGACCCACATCTTAGGCCGTTCCTACGGAGCGGGGACTGATTTTCATGAGTATCCTCCACTGAAGATGAAAAACACTCAAGAGTTTGTTTGAGTTTAGTCTAGGAGACTCAATCAAGTTGTCTGCTCTTCAGCTAGCAGTCGAGCCAAGTAATACATGAAGTAGAGAGGAATAAAGGAGATTGCAAAGATGTTATATTCATGACGATTGTGATCATGAGATCAGTCCTTGTTATTCCAACATGGAAAGGTTGCCAAGGCATAGCATTAGGTAGAAAGAAGCAAAATGTAGAACAGTATGCACAGCATATTCCTGTTTACATAAAAAGCAAACACATATCAGTGCGGGGTCATATGGGTGCATGGAAATGACCTTGGACGACCCACTCAGAGGGTAGTAGAGGGGAAATGGGAACATGGGAAGTAGGGGTGGGGGAGTGGAGAGAGGGACTTTCCCTTTTAGCCCATGTACTTCCTTACTGTTTGTGCTTTTTATGGGAATGTATTTGACTAATTTTGCATAAATATAACAATGAAATAAGTGGATGCTTGTAATTATGCTGCATAGACTTTTTTTACACCAGCACCATCGTCTGAGAACCCTCTTCTTTGGCTCTGGCCACTGCAAACCCCCCCCCCCAGTTGATCAAGCAGCTCTTCCCTCCTCTGCACCATCCCCGGAGTCTTGCTATGGCCTGCACCATACAGCAGTGAAAACGGCTGACTTCTGGGCTTAGCTTCTCCCCCAGACTGTGAGCCCCTCAAGAGCAAGGAATGTATCTGTTTCATCTTTGAGCTGAGAATCTCTTAGGATCTCAATGCATTTGTGATGGATGAATGAGGAAAAGAATGATAATAAACCAGTTCCTGACTTACATCCCTGAGTTCTATTTTGTCGAGGTTTAAAATACCAGTACTATGACCTACTTAGGTTTTGATTTTGAAAGCTAAAATAAAGTTTCAATTAATGAAGGAAAAACAGGATTCTTCATTGAAAGTTAGTTTTATGACATCTACCAACTCTCTAAGGAAGAACCAAGCCATACTTAAGGTGAAAACACAGAGGACATGAATAATATGAATACTCACCAGTCCCATATCTTTAAATGCAGACCTAGAACTTTATGTAACACTGATTTCATCTACAACTTCCTTTGAGTACAACACTTGAATGTTAGCTGGTACTAAAAATATGTAAGGGAATTAAAAGTTTTTCTGAGTTTAAAAACCCATGATGCCCAACTCTACTTCTCTTGAGATTTTATGAGTTGAGAAAGTGGCTAGAGGAAGTCGGGGGTGACAGGAGGGACATCAGATTATTACCTGAAAGTAAACAGGCAATTTATTTGGAGTACCCAAATCCAAAACTGGGAGAAAACTCAAGGACAGAATTTTGAGGTCTTCGTAGAGGTGATGGAGAAGTTTCAGTGGATTTGAAGACTCTAATACAATGACCCGGGGTAAAGCCAGTAGCCCCCCAGGTTTGGGAGACAGGCGTGAGGGACGGGGATGGGTGGGGCAGTGCCTCTAACACGGCGTCCTGACTGATGCTTCTCCTTCTGCAGGAGGCTGCAGTCCTGGTTTCAGGAAGTGAGAGCAGCAAGGAGGAAGTGGAGACAGTCTGGGTAGCAGTCAGGGGCTCTCCGGGCCCCCTGGTTCCTCTTACCCCCTTCAATCCTTCCCCCTGGGTTGATGGGGTTAACCAACACAGACCCCTGGTGCTACCGGGACAGGCAGCCCTTTGTCCTTTGCTGACTGTCAATGCTAAGGCTTGGTATATTCTATTCAGTTCTCAAGGCAGTAGAGACCATGGGACCACCTGTCTCTGACTATTGGACAGAGCCACAAGAAGATTATTGTTTCTTTGGGTGTATTTCAAACATACACATCAATTATCTGTCTAGATTTTCTCTAGTGTAGCATCAGTGTGGTATATACTATATTTTAGAATTAAAGGTATCTCCATTAAAGCAAACTTTAGGTGAGATTTCACCTGAGTTTCTTTCACCTTCAGATGGCTTCTCATTAAGAGCAGCAGGTAGCTGGGTGTGATGCACACACCTGTAATCCCAGTACTTTGGAGGCTGAGACAGGAGGATCGGATCGCAGGTTTAAAGCCAGCCTCAGCAACTTAGCGAGACTCTGTTTCAAAACAAAAAACAAAAAAGGGCTCTTGGTGTATAGCTTGGAGGTAGAAAGCCCCTGGGTTCAATCCCCAGTACCCCCCAAAAGAGAGCAGTAGGTGCTTACATTGGGGTACCCCTTGGTTGTAGGCTTATTAAAAGTGCGAAGGAGGGACTGTGATCTTCTTTCTATATGCCCCGTTAAGCAGTGAGCCAAGTGTGCAGTCTCCAGCCCAACCACATCAAAACACTGCTGCCCCTCGTAGGCAAGGTTGTCCGTTGCCCCCATTATATTTATTGTCAAGACTTGAATCCAAGCCACCCTCATCTCTTACCTGGATTTCTCTGTTTCCTTATTTGTCACCCTGTTTTGACTTTCAGATCTTTCAATCTGTTCTCCACATGGGAGCCACTGAGATCCTTTTATAAACAAATCCTCAGCTTTCCAAGGGCTCCTGCTGCACTTAGGATAAAATCCAAATTCCTTGCCAGGGTCTCAGTGACCTGCTGCCTGCCTGCCTGGCCAGCACGGGCCTCCTTTGCATCCAGTTCCCATCATGGATGGATGGATGGATGGACGGATGGATGGATGGATGGATGGCCCCTCTCTCCAGGTTGTTTTTTGTTTGTTTCTTTGTTTGTTGTGGTACACCCCAGCCCTTTTTATTTTGAAACAGGGTCTAAGTTGCTGAGGGCCTTGCTAAGTTGCTGAGGCTGGCCTTGAAACTGGGATCCTCCAGTCTCAGCTTTCCAAGTACTGGGATTACAGGCGTGTGCCACCACACCCGGCTTCTAGGGCACTCTTCATTCCATCCTTTCCATGGCTGGCTCCTTTTCTTTCAGACTTACCTATTTCTTCCTTGGAGAGGCTTTTCCTGAACATTCTGCCTACTTTCTCTTATTGCATAGGGCTTATTATCTTCAGATACATTATCACAGCTGTGTGTAATTGTTTACTTACTTGTTGTTGATCTCTTCTCAGACGGTAAATCCTATGAGGGAAGAAACCATACACAGTGCCTAGCATGTTATCCAGCACATAGTAGGTCCAATGGATGGATAGCAACTGCACAAATGAATTTTTCTTAAATGTAAATAAAAATAGCTCAGAAAAATACCAACCTCCTTAAATATGGTCAGGCTTACTCCCGGGGCAGGCAGGATGGAGTGGGGCAAATCAGAGGCACGGTGTGGGCTTCCCTCTCCCCCGATGGTCCCTGCCAGCTCCCATGAGCTGGGCTCCCTTTGTCCTCTGCTTCTGGACATCACGCTACTTATTTAACCAGGGAAGATGACTACAAGGGACTTTAGCTAAATGAGCAGAGAACCAGTAGAATATTGGAAGGGATTGGGGGAGGGAGGTGGGGAGGGGAAAAAGTAGGATCGAACAAAGAAACAGTTCAAATAATTTTATGTCCGTATATGAAGGCATCACTACCAATCTCACTAGCATGTACAGGAATGGAGGAAGGGGAGCGGGGAGGGATGCCGAAGGAAATACACCAAGAGCTGTGTGTATCACTTTAACCTCACTGTGATGTATAATTACAATGCACCAATAAAAGTTTAAAAATAGTTAAATGAAAGAAATGTGATGAGGACCTTATGGGGTGATCAGGATGAAAGCTCTCTTTCTCTCAGCCCCATAGATGTTAATAGCATGCCCTACAGTGTCTTAGGGAACAGAGTGTCTTGTTACCATGATGTCAGTGACGTGCTACCATTCTTTTGCCACCAATCATTTCAAGTTGAAAGAAAAAGAAATTGAATACCTTGAGTGTAGATAAGATGATGAGGTCTTTAAAAGCCAAAAATTTTTAGAGTTTTTTACATTAAATGAAAAAATCATTGAAGCATCTTACAAATTTTAATTCCTAAACAAGTAAACATCAACCTCCATAACCCATCGAAGCAAAAAAAAGCTTCTAGAGTCCTTCCTATTCTTATTAAAGTGGAAAAGTCCTGGTGGCCCCAAAGTGAGGCAGCCACAGTGGGCCACACCCAGCTGTGACCCAACCATTCCTTGCTGTGACCTCACAAGGAGCCACTGTGAGGGAGCCTCAAGCTCCGCTATATAAGGCCCTTACCTTGGCTGGGCTTTTTCCCTAAGTACAGGGAGCTCTTGGTGGTGACCTGTCAGACTCACAGTTAGCTCATTTGGCGGTTTGTTGGATTTGGATCTGATTTGTTGGTTTGGGCTTTGGGCTTTGTTGTTTTGTGTATATGTTTGTTTGGGTTTGTTATTTTGTTGTAGTTTTGTTTGTTGGTTTGTTGTTTCGTTTTCTTAGCTAGCATCGGTAGTTGCTATTGCAGCTTTCAATGGACAGGGCTAGGGGAGTGAGAGTAAAGAGGTCAGGCCAGGCTTCTCGGCCAGCTCTCCCTGCGAGGATGTCCTCATGGACAATTATACGGTCCTGAGGGACACTGGCGAGGGCAGCTTTGCCAGGGTCAAACGGGCTTTGCCATATGCTCACCAGGATGGAGGTGGCTGTGAAGGTCACGTCTATGTTTAGTGATAATCCTTTTATTGGATCCGAAATGAACATTGTGAGAACAGTGGAGCACGCAAACATGGTCCAGCTGTTCGAGATCATAGACATGGCCAAAAACATCTACTTGGTGATGGAGCATGGGGGGGGGGGGGCTGCTGCACCACATCTGGAAGTTGGCTGGCACGGAGGAGGTGGCGATGGCATGGAGGGTGTTCAGGCAGGTCTTGTGTGCTGTGCACTACTGCCATGAAAAGGGCAACATTCACAGGGACCAGAAACCAGAGAACATCCTCCTGGACCCAGAAGGAAACGTCAGTCAAAGTCATTGACTTTGGGCTGAGCTGCCGCTTCACTGCCACAAGCTGACCACCATCTGTGGCACTGCCCACTACTGCGCCCCAGAGGTCCACCAGGGCCAAGGATATGGCCGCGAAGTAGACACCTAGAGCCTGGGTGTCCTCCTCTACTGTACACTCTAGGCTGCATCCCATTCACCACCACCACATTGGAGTAGCTGAGGGGACAGGCACTGCAGGGAAGGTACTCGGCGCCTTAGGCTTGAAGCCTCGGCAGTCACCTATTGACTGTGACCCGACCCTGAGGCCCACGGCCATCGAAATCTCCACGTGGGGCTGAGTCAGGGTAAGGAGCATTCATCTACTCCTAGCGAGCTGCGCCCCAAAGCCCAAACCCCGCAATCCGGGGTTATGTTGCCTGGGTTACGACCCACACCAGACCTGGCTGCCGGTGTGAACAGGACGTTTGACAATGCTATGGCGACATACCTGCTGATCCAACACCAGGTGAGGCGCGGCGGGAGCACGTTCCAGGCTGGGCGTCGTGCCCCTCCATCCCCAGCAGATCCTCCACCTTCTCGCTTCTGCCAACGTGGAGAGCCCGCGAGCCCGACCTTCGCACCTTCCCGTTCCTGTCCTGTAATTGTCTGCCAGCAAAGGAGGACACACAGTCGGGACAGAAGGGCGGCAGGAGAGACAGCCTGCCCGCCATTCCCCTGAGCTGCTCGGCGAAGAGGACCCCCCTCCCAGCGCAGCCCCCGAGCATGGCCCTGAGCCCCCAGGCCAGCCCCTGGGAGAGCAGCAGCATGGGGGAGGCAGAGGGAAGCCAGTCCCCTGCAGCCCGCGACCCCATGGGATCCCGGCTCCAGTGCCCCAGGACAGGAAGCACTGGAGGAGGGTCACCAGGAGGATTTTTACTGGCATCATACAAACATGTCACTGCTGTTTGCTGGACCCTGAAGCCAACAAAGTCTTTCCAGAGGGGGGCGGGTGGCGGGGGCGCCTCGGGTTATTCAAAAACAAAATTTCTCCAAAGAAAGCAGACAGAAGCCGGGCATGGTGGCGCACGCTTGTAATCCCATGTAATCCCAGTACTTGGGGAGGCTGAGACAGGAGGATCGCAGGTTCTAAACTAACCTCAGCAATTTACACCATACCATCTAGCCAGGTATGGTGGTGCATGCTTGTAATCCCAGTACTTGGGGAGGCTGAGACAGGAGGATCGCAGGTTCTAAGCTAACCTCAGCAATTTAGTGAGGCTGTCAGCAACTTAGTGAGACCCTGTTTCCAAATAATAAAATAAAAAGGACTGGGGATGTAGCTCGGAGGTAGAATGCCCCTGGGTTCAATCCCCAGTATCACAAAAAAAAAAAAGAAGGAAAAAAACAAAGCAGACAGATGAGGTGGATAAAACCAACTCTCTGGATCCTGACTTCAGTCAGTGGACTCGGCTGCAGGACAAGGTGCTCCAACTGTCTCGGGCTTCTCCACATTGAGTCCAGTCAAAGGCCCCCACCTGAGAGAAACCAGAGGCTATTTTTCCCAGGAAACTCCCTTTTTCCTATTGAAAAATTATTATAAAAAGTAACGCATGTTCATCTTATGAAAGGTAAACAGTGAGGAAGTATATTTATTTATTTGTTGTGCTGGGGATTGAACCCAAGGGCATTTCTACTTCCAAGCTACACCCTCAGGCTATTTTATTTTTATTTGGAAACGGTCTGACTAAGGTTGATGATAGTCTCACTACTTGCTGAGGCTGTCCTCAAACTTGTGATCCTCCTATCTCAGCCTCCCAGGCACTGAGATTACAGGTGTGCACCACCATACTCAGTCTGAAGAAGTATATTTAAAAAACCATCTAGCAAGGCATGGTGGCGCATGCTTGTAATCCCAGTACTTGGGAGGCTGAGACAGGAGGATCCTGGTTCACGGCCAGCCTCAGCTACTTAGTGAGGCCCTCCACAACTTAGTGAGACCCTGTTTCAAAATAATTAAAAAATAGGGCTGGGGGTGTAACTCGGAGGTAGAATGCCCCTGGGTTCAATCCCCAGTACCTCTAATAATAATAATAATAATAATAATAAAATAAAAAACCATCTAGCCAGGTATGGTGGTGCATGCTTGTAATCCCAGTACTTGGGAGGCTGAGACAGGAGGATCCGGGTTCGCGGCCAGCCTCAGCTACTTAGTGAGGCCCTCTGCAATTTAGTGAGACTCAGTTTCAAGATAAAGTATTAAAAAATAGGGCTGGGGGTGTAACCCAGAGGTAGAATGCCCCTGGGTTCAATCCCCAGTACCTCAAATAATAATAATAATAATAAAATAAAATAAAAAACCATCTATAGCCAGGCATGGTGGTACATGCCTGTAATCCCAGTACTTGGGAGGCTGAGACAGGAGGATCACAGGTTCAAGGACAGGTTCTGCAACTTAGCAAAATCCTTAACAACTTAGACCCTGTTTCGAAATAGAAAATAAAAAAGGCTGGGGGTGTAGCTCATGTAGAATTCCCCTGGGTTCAATCCCCAGTACCAAAAATAAATTATTAAATGAATAAATAAAAAATAAAAATTACCTATAATCCAAACTATACCCCTGATATATCCCTGTCAACATTAGGATATATTGTCTTTTAGTGTTTTACATGCATGCAAACACACCAAAACAATACCATATATACAATTCGTATTCTATTTTCCACTTGTACTAATATTAATAATCAGTAGTAATAATTGTTTCATTACATTATATTTTCTGTGAAAATACTTTTCTTTTTCTTTTTTTGTGGGGGGGGTGCTGGGGTTTGAACCTGGGCCTCATATATCCTAAGCCTACACCTCTACCACTGAGCTACAACTCCAGCCTGAAAACATCATTTTTACTACATGCATCACATTCTACCATATGGATCTACTGTAATTCACTTAATTGGTCTTCTAATGTTGGAAATTTCTGTTTCTGTTATGATGGTGTATATAATAAAAAATATAATGCCCTAAAGATTGATTCCTGTCCTCTATACAACTTCTTGTCTTCCACAGAGGCAAGCTTAAGTTCTCCTGCTCTGCTTGGAGAGGGAAGAAAAGACAGGCTGGAAAATGATGAGCCCATTTGTCAGCCCCATTATACCCTATCTTCCCTAGGTCCAATCTCCTCACATCAGGCCAACCAAATAGGTGGCAACTAACTGGTAGGTTCTTGGAATTGCTGCCACTGTCCAGGAAGTCCCAGCCAGCTGCCCAAAGCCAGAAGAATCACCATTAATATTTCAATTGTCCAGGCATGGTGGCGTACGCCTGTAATCCCAGTACTTGGGAGGCCGAGATAGGAGGAACACAGGTTCAAGGACAGCCTCAGCAAGTAGTGAGATTCTCAGCAACCTAGCCAGACCCTGTTTCAAAAATAATAAAATAGGGCTGGGGGTGTAGCTTGGAGGTAGAATGCCCCTGAGTTCAATCCCCAGTAACAAAATCAATTGGAATGGAAAACCTCAGTCAGCTGGTGCCAGGCCCCAGCCAGTGCAGGAGGGTTAGGGCAGCATAATTAGACTCCAGGAACTCCCAGAGAGGAGTCTCCACTGCTAAGATTATGTTAATAGCCCCACTCAAAAAAGTAACTCAAATCTCACCACTGAATTTTTGGAACCCACTTATTGCATTTTTATCTCATGTATTTTATTTTGGTTATGTTTGACATTATGTACTTTAATAATGGTCTTCCAAAATAATTTGGAATAGCAAGGCTCTGGACAACACATAGAAAATTGAATGGAGTCACCCCGCACCTTGCTGTGTGTTTTCTGCATGAAGCAGTCAGAAAAAGTTTCCAAATAAAACTAAATCAAGGAAGCTACTAATTTATTCTCTCAATTTCTAGTTGGAGTTCTTCATTTGAACAGGTATGAAAGGGTAATATAATAAAAAGAGCATCTATCCCATTTCAACCTCCATGTCTGGTTGGATGCCTTCGTCATCCATCATAAGCCTTCCAGCATATACTTTGTTGATGATGATGTTTTGGTTCTGGGGAGTCATACTGTTTTATGATAGTAAATAAAGATGATTATACTAAAAGAAAGCAGAAACAAAATAGAGCAAAAGAAGCATAAACAAGTCAGTACTGGGATCCTTTCAAGTTTCCATTTCTTTCTTCTCTGGGAACTTGGCTGGTTGAGTATTTCTTGCAGTTTTGATGGCGTTGACATTCAGGTGAACACCAGCCCAACAGGCCAAACGCAAAGGGTGTGGCTTCAGGGGAGGCAGGGGCAGAGGGAGGAGGTCCTCTTGGACGACCACAACCACGTGCAGTCCGTGAGCTCCCATTTCCCTGCTCCCCCTCCTCCAGCCATGCCTCTCTTCAAGACCCTTGGTGAAGGCTGGTGGTTTGTGTTCTCCAACCCTTGAACAATGTGAGTAGCCTGAACCAGAGGCCCAGACAAGAACAAGCAGGACATACCAAATGCTTCATTATCATGCAAACTCCAAAGGGAACTGGTGATCAAATTGTTAGGTTGTAAACAGGGCATATTTCTGCACACCTGTGATTCCTACTAAAAAGGCTGGCTGAGGTAGTAGGATCGCCAACTGGAGACCAGTCTGGACAACTTAGTGAGACCCTGTGTCAAAATAAAAAATACAAAGGGCTGGGAATGTAGCTTCAGGTAGAGCACCCCTAGGTCTGGTCTCTAGTCCTTTGAGGAAAGAGAGAAGGAGAGAAGAGAAGAATAATTAAAATTTGTTTTGTTGCTAAATCTACATAGTATTTAGCCCTCAAGTTGAAATATTATGTCTAACCTAGCCTCATTTCTCCATCAAGTATAAATGGAACCTTGCACAAACATTTCTTGGCTATTGCAACTTTACCTGTAAATTTGTTGGTAGAGATGAAAACTTCCTATATGGAACGGAATACAGTAGGTTCATGGGAAGGCTTTAGAAGTGAGTACACCCTGGACCTTAGATTCAAAGAGTTTCTTGGGCTGGGCTGCAGCTCAGTGGTAAAGCAGTTGCCTACCACATATGAGGCCCTGGATTTCATCCCCAGCACCACACACACACACACACACACACACACAAAGTAGCAACAAGTTTTTTGTCTCCCAGTGGGTCACTTACATTTCTCTAGAGCTCGGTTGTCTAATGTATAAAATTTGAGACTTGGATTAGGTACATTCTGAGGTCCTTTCTGTGATTCTAGAACTCCTACATCACATACACCCTCCACAGAGCACAAAGATAGCATGGAAGGCTATTGGCAAAGTCATTTAATGGTGTCTTTGTGAATGGCAGTATTTAGATCATCCCAAATTCTGTCCTTTAAAAGCCGCGAGTCCCCTATCTGGAAGTGCCGCCTGGATGCTGATCTCCGTGCCTTTGCACCTGTGTGCCTTTCAGGGAGGACACTGACCTCCACCCACAGCTTTCTGCTCTCCCGTGTGAAACCTGGCCCATGATGCCCACAGGTACCCGTTCCCTCTGCCGTGCAGCCTCATTCAGTACTTCACCCTCACTAACTTCAGGTTTTTGGCTTTTGCAGCAAGACCATTGTCTTTTATTATTAATACACAGTTAAGTATTATACAGCTATTATGGAACAAATAAAGTGCCAGGGAAGCACTGAGTGGAAGGATTAACCTCAGCTAGGAGGATCGGAAAGCGCCAGGGCAGAGAGAATATTTGAGAATAATTGTGTTCAAGGGCAGGATCTGGTAAGGGGGTGTCTGTGGAGAGATGATGAAAAGCAATTATGAATGGCAACGCTATGCTCTCAAGCCTGAGTCAATGAAAATTTGCTAAGTAAATGACCTAACTGGGTTAGCTGAGTGATACGAATGCCGTTTCTAATACCACGCACAAGAAATGAAGCGACTTGTGGGATGGAGAAGATGCTGGACTTGGTGGTAGATGCTTTTGTAAAAGTACCTGTGGACAAATGAGGGGCATATGTTCAGCCAGGCACCTCTCTGAGGTCAGGGGAGAGTTTTGGGGTTATCTCCAAGTAATCTACATTTATCTGGTGGTGTATAGTTTATGGAGGGCTTTCGTGGCTGATATGTACTAGTAATTTTGATTCTAACAAGTATCCTACAGCGTAGTCACTAAAGTGACATTTGGCAGTTGGGCGTGGTGGCACACACCTGTAATCCCAATACTTGGGAGGCTGAGACAGGAGGATGGCAGGTTCAAGACCAACCTCAGCAACTTAGCTAGACCCTTAGCAACTTAGTGAGATCCTGTTTCCAAATAAAAAATAAAATAGGGCTGGGGGTGTAGCTTGGAGGTAGAATGCCCCTGGGTTCAATCCCCAGCACCATAAATAAATAAATAAATAAATAAATAAATAAATAGTGACGTTTGTGTCTGACTATACCTATTAACACAAAGAACATGAGGCTCAGACAGGTTGACTCCATCAATCAAGTAGGAAAGTTGTAGGTGAAGCCCATGTCTTCTCACTGCAATTGAAGCTTTGTTTCATTACTATTAACCACAAAGAGTGGCAAAGATTGAGGCTGGAGGAGCAGATAACAATAATACAAAGGAAGCGGGAAGAACAAAGGCACTTCAGGCAACCACGGTGTTTATTTTTAAAAATTATTTACTTATTGTGATGCTGGGGATTGAACCCAGGGACATTCTACCACGGACCTACACCCCCAGCCCTCTTTATTTTTTATTTTGAAACAGGGTCTCACGAAGTTGCTGAGACTGGTCTCGAACTTGCCATCCTCCTGTCTCAGTCTCCCAAGTACTGGGATTACAGGTGTGTGCCACCACTGTGCCTGGCTGCAACCCTTGTGTTTAAAGAACAAAGAAGAGCAAGCGAAGTTGACCACACGATCTGCTACTTTGGCCTCACCCCCCACCTCACCCCCACCACCATGAAACCAAGCTGAGCACCAAGGACACAGTATCGCTCCACTATACTCTCCAGTGGAGTAAGAGTGACAACAAACATACTTGCCGGCTGGGTGCCAGCGTCCCGGGCTGATGATGGGCATGTGGCTGTGAGCACCTGGAATGGCAGCTGCCTGAGGCAGCCCAAGTATTCCCATCACAAGGGCTAACTTTAATTGCACGGGGATGAAGATTGCGAACAGATTTCAATGGAAGAAGGAGAGTACATGGAAGGGATGGCGAGGAGCACTGCGACCAAGCCGAAGGTGCAGTCTGGGGCACGATTCTCCCGGCCAAACCAAACCAAGGGCTCACCATGAGGAATCCAGGGGCTGGCGGGGGATGACAGTGTAGGGTACCAGATGGGAGTCTCCCTGCTGAATGACGCAGGCCCAATCCAGAGTCCTAAAGGCCTGGCAGTTACAGGCACAAAGGGATGCCGAAGTTCATCGCGGGGGCACTTCGGGAGGCGGCCGACCCTGCGCCAAGGAAGGTCCTTTCCCTGGGTGCTAGGGAGGCCGGGGTCTCCATGAGCTTTTCATCAGGTGTCACCAGCTCTGCGGGTCAGTGGCACTGGTGCTTCCCGGAGCCTCCTTCCTTCCCCTGACCCACGCCTTCGGGGACTCCCCTCCTTTGACCCCCGGGCCCCCGCTCTCCCCACCCTTCCCTCTTTTCGCCCCGGGGACGGAAGGGGATGCGCGGCCGGGTCCTCGCGCTCCGGGCGGCCTCCCCCACCGAGCTCGCCGGGGCGCAGGGTGCAGGGCGCAGGGTGCAGGGCGCAGGGGTGCAGGGTGCAGGGCGCAGGGCGCAGCCTAACGGTCCCGCGCCCCGCCCGCCCTGCGTCATGACGCCGGCGCCCAACGCGGAAGCCGCCCGCGCCCTGGTCCAGCCGCGGGCTGCGCGGAGCGGGGAGCCGGCGCGGCTGCAGCTCCAGCGGGCGGGCGGGCGCGCCGGGCGCCGAGGGCATGCGGCTGCCTCCCCGGGCCGGCGAGTAGAGGGCGGGTCCCGGCCTCGGGAGCGCGGCGGCGGCCGGGAGGAGGCGGCGGCCATGGCGACCCCCGGTACCCTGGGGTCTTCCGTCCTGGCGAGCAAGACCAAGACCAAGAAGAAGCACTTCGTCGCGCAGAAAGTGAAGCTGTTTCGGGCCAGCGACCCGCTGCTCAGCGTCCTGATGTGGGGGGTGAACCACTCGGTAAGGGCTCGGCTGCGGCGCGTCCCCTTCCTCTCCGCTCTTCCTCCTCGCTCCAGCTCCTCCCGCTGCCGCTGCTGCGGGGTCGGGGGTCCCCGGCTCCGGCTGCGCGCCCCCGGTGCCCTCGCCCCACGGCGTGCGCCGCTCCTCGCTGCAGCCCCGCGCCCCTGGCGTTCGCTCTGCGCCCGGGGCTGCGCGCCGGATGAGGGTCCTCTCTGCACCGGAGCCCTGCGTCCGGTGCCAGTGTCGCCCCCGTCCGCCCGCGGGCCGGTCGGCCCGGGCAGCCAGGGAAGCGGGAAGTTTGTGCGGGGCACGGCTCCGTGCCGGCTGTCAGCCCCCGGCGGGGCTGCTTGGGGGCCCGGCCCGCGCGCTCGCTCCCTGTGCGTGCGGACACTTGGGGCCTCCGGTGTCCTCCGCCGGCGGGCAGGTGTACCTGTCCGAGGCTGGGCGCATTAGGAACGTCCTACAGGAGCACAGGGGTGAGGGCACGGAGAGCTAGGGGATTTGGAACAGCAGCTTAGGTTCTTTTTCCCCTTTAAAGGCAATATTACTGGGCACGAGGAGGCTTTTTTTGGCAGAGAGAGCCAGTGTAAATATGGCCCTGGTGTTGAGCATCTTCGCTCTTCTCCCGCATCGCCCAGCCGCCGTGCCGCTGGAGCGCTCTTGGCGGGCAGTCTTCCTCCCCACACCTCCTCCCCCTCCTTGGGGAGCCAGGCAGAAGTCGCCGACTGCGGAAGGGCGGCCGGCGGCGACCGCGGGAGGGGGTCCTGGAGGGCTCGGCTGGGTGGTGGTGTTGAGTCGATCGCTTCCGCTTTGGGGTTTGTTCGAAAGGCCGGAGGAGATGGCTTCTGAGAAGGTTAGCTTCACACCGGGCCAGGGCTGCTGGAAGACGCGCCGTTGCGGGCTCTGCGGACTGCGGGTTGAGGGTCTGAAATAACCTCCCGCTAATCTTACAGCCAAGAAACTCCTGCAGCTTGAACCTACTTAGATGGGATCAGGAAACCCGAGAGGAGCTGGTGGCCGAGCCAGGAAAGTTTAAATGAGCTGGTGGATTTTGCCCATGACCTTACCACTGCAGTCGGTTAGCATCCCAGGAAAGTGTAAGCCTGCTGTCTGGGCTTCTGATTCCCGTGGACGCCTGAGCCCTTCTCAGCAGAATGGAAATGACAGAGAGCCAGGATGGCTTTCTCACTCTCAGATTAACGAAATGGTTTAAAATGCCCCCAAAGGATTGCTTTTTCTCTTTTTCTTCCCCAAGCTGAGTTGGGAGGAAAAAAGGTGAAACTAGCAGAATTGGTTGTGTTTGCATGGAGTGACATTTTTTTAAACAAAGTTGAGAAATGATTATTTTCTGTCAGGTTAATGCCTGATCTGCTGAAGTTCATTCTAACTTCCTGACAACTTCTTTAGCCATTAGGAATGTCAGCTGTTAAAGCAGTATACATCACCGCACTGAAACCTCCCCCATGTTTTATTACAGAAAATGAAATTAATTTTTTCCTGTGTAATACGTCTACATTTTACTTATGTCTAACTTTATGTCTAACTTTGCTAATTTTTTGTTATTTATGTTATTAGTTTCAAGTCCCTTCTTACTATAATTGGACTTTATAATAAAAATAGGCTGTGTGTACCATAGTGCTTGCTCATATTTATGGATCCTTTTATCTCTTTGGGGGTTCTGATGGTTTAGTCCAGGGAATGTTTGTGTCTTGGGGTTTAATTTAGTATTGTCAACAATAAGCTGCTGAAAAAAAAGTGTGCTCTTCTGGGAATTATTCTATTCTAGTTTATTTTAGCAAATCTTGTGTAATTGGCATGCTTTACTGTAACTATGTATATCGCTACTTTGTATTTATGAATTGCTACATTTGTTTTACAGTTTCTTTCTAATTGGAAATACTTTGAAACTACTTAAGGCTTATAAAAATCGTATATATTTACTAGATAGTACATTTAGTGTGACTTTGTTTTGTTCTCAAGAAAAGTTAGCAACTCTAAGCCTACACAGTAGGAGGAGAGGTGAAGTTTCCATAGTGTACAAGATAAGCATGTTATTCATTCAGCAAATATATATCTGGCACATACAGTGCCAGCCACTGTGGGAAAGGTTGCTAAGATGCCTCTCACATTTTTTATCCAAATATCTTTATTTTGAGAGCTCTGTGTTGATATAAGAAAGTCCTATTTTCAAAATGTCTATTTTCTTTAATGTCTTGTTTTTGAGAAAAAATGGAGGTGTATTTGATGAAATCCAAGTGCTTGGATGATTGATTGAAAGCTGGTTGATTTTATTTTAGGTGGCAATGTCTGGTGCCAGATAGATGTGTTATTAAGACTTTTGTGCACCAAAGTTCATAGTATAATGTAAAAATAAATATGCCTGCAGTGTTAAGAATGACCAAACTTAGTGTCGTATATGAATGGAGATATTTGAGAAAGCATAGCAGAGAAAGAACAGGTAATTAAGAGCAGTCTTTTCCCTACATTTCTAATGTGATCAGAATTAGTGGGAAAAGATTTATCAGAAACAGCAAGTTTGTGCTTTTAAAATTTCTTTGGACTTTTCATAGGATATTTAGAAATAACCATAAATTTGGAGCACTAAAGGGAAGTTGCATATTTATTTTTTCATGTAGGCATTATGATGGGATTGGGCTTCTTCTCCATGCTGTAGTAAAAATCTCATTGGATCTGTGTTCTTTCATTCTAACAGTTGACCTTGGGATGCTAACCAGTCTTTGCATCAATGTATCTGCGAAGCGAGGTTGCTAGACTGGATGATTTCCAAGTTTTTTTTTTCTAACTTTAGATTCAATTATTTTTACAGTCTAGGAGGTGCATAGCATCATAGTAGAAGCCATAGAATAGTAATTGTATATAATAAAAGTTGTATTACTAATACAACCTGGCAAATGGAGAAACATTCAGGGCGTTTTCAAAGCCTTGGCTAAGGTGAAGGAAATCTGTGATGATCTTGAGAGACTGCACACTCAGAGTTTGCTAGATTGATTGCAGCTGGACTGCATTGCAGTCCCTTAAGTCAAAGTGTACTTGATTGAAATGTAAAAAAACTTGCAATTAAGGTGAAAATGTTCAAGTCCATTGTAGTGGTAATGAAAATCTTGATTTGGGCTATGCTCTGTGTGGAGAATAAGCCTGCCATTGTGTGGTTAATTTGATATGTTACTGCTTTCTAACTTAAAATACCCATCAGTGAATGGATCAGTGCCAATTTTTATTTTAAGCAGAGAATATAATTGAAGACATAAAGGGAAAGATGACTTAAGAAGGCAGTTCATCTTGTTACTTTTAGAATTAAACTAAAAATGATCAGGCAGTTAGCTTCTTAAAATGATATTTTAATAGTGTAGAGCATGTTGAATGATATGAGCCAAGACGTGTTTTAAATAGATAGTATAAAAGATTTTTATACAGTGTGAAATGTGAGCCTTTTAGAAATTAGTATTTAAAATCCTATTTAAATATCCAAAGGAAGATGTTCATTGTCTGTGTAGAGAAATTGTGAAGGACATAAAACTTGTTTAAAACAAATCAAGTATTTAGAACTAGCCAAGTTATGAATGCTAGAGTCTTTTAATTTTAAGCAGTAGAAACTCAAATGAGCTTAGGAGGATTTGGGGGACCTATCAGAGTGGTGTGTGTATGTGTGTGTGTGTTACTAGGGATTGAACCCAGGGCATTCTACCTCTGAGCTACACCCTCAACCCTATTTTATTTATTTATTTATTTATTTTTTGAAACAGGGTTTCACTAAGTTGCTGAGGGCCTCACTAAATTGCTGAGACTGGTCTTGAACCTGCAGTCCTCCTGTCTCAGCCTCCCAAGTTCTAGGATTACAAGCATGTGCCACCATGCCCAGCTGAGAATGAATGGTTTCTGGATTTCACATTTTGTTATTTCTGCTCCCTGAAAAGGACTTTCTGTCTCTGATCCAGTTATGAAAGTCCCATCGAAGGCTTCTGATTGGTCTGGCTCTGGTCAGTTGTGGCCTCCCCCTGGATTAGGCAGATGTAAGAATACGGTAGCACTTGCCAGATAGAGTTGGGCAGAGTTCCTAAAAGAAGGGCAGGGGCAGGGGCCCAGGCAGGCATCAGGCAAGTGTCCTCCATTATCTTGATGTCCGTGTGTCCTACATGTGGAGGTCCATGAGGGCCGGCCTTCCAACAGTGTGTCTTATTTTGTGTAAATTGGAGAATATACAGTTTCCTAGGTAGAGGATCCATAGTTTGTATTTTGTTCTTGTACAGTGGAGGACTTGAATAGATTAACATTGTATTGGACAAATAGTGATTCCTTTAGGTTCATAGATTCATATTTGAGCACTGAAAATAATAAAAGAAGGAAACTAGGTTTAAAAATGATGTGAATGCCTGTGAAATAATATTGATTGAATGTAATATCGTGAGGCAATTAAATTAAAATTAAAACTAGCTAGATATTAGATGAAATCCGTTGAATGAAACCCAACCAACCATTCATTCAAGAACTAGTCTCCGCCAGCTATGGTGATTCATGCCTGTAATCCCAGTACTTGGGAGGCTGAGGCAAGGAGGTTCACAGGTTCAAGGCCAGCCTCAGCAGCTTAAGGAGATATAAATTAAATAAATAAATAAATAAATAAATAGGGAAAGGGTGTAGCTCAGAGGTAACATGCCCCTGGGTTGAATCCCCAAAACAAAACAAAACAAAACAAAAAATCAAACTACTCTCCTCATACTGTTTTTTTCTTCTCTGCTTTTCAGAGGAAGGAAGCCTGCCACACAGACATACACGAAGTTTATTGTTGAGGAAGTAGTTCAGTACACCCTAAAGCATGGGACTATATCCTGAGAACGGAATACATTTTCCTCTCTATCAAATACCTTAGCATGAACTTTAGTGTTCCGAGTGCCGTTCCAAGGCAGGATGCTCTGCTGTGCCTTTAGGGAGATTGTCAGCAAGAATTGTAACAAACCAGTAGAATTAACCATAAGTTGATAGGAAATGCAATCACCCAGAGTAACTGGCTCTGCCAGCATACTCTTGGAAATACACATTTGGAATTGGCAGGAATTGGTGCAGTTTGGCAGGATGGTTTGTGGTCGGACAGATTAGGTTCAAATCCTGGCTTCATCATTTATGGGCTCTTTGAACATGTCCTTTAGCAGCTGGAACCTCAGTTTGTATATTCTTAGAATGGAGGTAATGATGATTACCTCATAGGGTTATTTTGAGGGTTAAATGAGATAATGTATGTAAAGCCTAGTACTGTAATTGGCACATAATAAAGATTCAGTAAATGGTGCCTAAAATGATAAAATTTGGATGCAGTTAGGCTGGTAGCATATCAATAAGCACTAGACCAGTGCTTCTCCAAGTGCAATGTGCATATAAATCATGTGGAGCTTTTAAAACTGCAAACTCTGGTTCAGCAGGTCTGATGGGGGTGAGACCTGGGATTGTGCATTTTAACAAATGGTGCTGATTTGTCAGGTGAGGCTGATGCTGCTGGCCCATGGGCTGTGCTTTGAGAAGCCAGGCTGTAGAGCAGATAGCTTTAAAAGTAAGAAGCCAGGCATGGCGGCACACAGCTGTAATCCCAGTATTTGGGAGGCTGAGATGGGGATCACAGGTTCGAGGTCAGTCTCAGCAACTTAGCAAGATCCTATTTCGAAATTAAAAAATATTGTAGGTCTGGGGGTGTAGCTCAGAGGTAGAATGCCCCTGGGTTCAATCTCCAGTGCCAGAAAAAAAAAAAAAGAGAAATGTTTACCATTTGTCCCATGACTGTATGTGATGAGTCCTTGGAAGAATGGTGACCCTGTGATAGGGTGAAAAAAGTTAGGAGAAGGTTATGTGTTAGAAAGGGATTTTTTTTAAGAAATGTTGACTTTGGTGGTGGTGGTGGTGGGTAGATAGGTTAACAATACTCCATGGAATGTTAGGTGGGATTTGAGCTCAGGGGCAAGGTTGGTGTGTGTGTGTGTGTGTGTGTGTGTGTGTGTGTGTGTGTGTGAACTAGATCTCTGAGAGAACACTGGGCACTTGGCTTTGAGGGAAGGACAGAGGAAGAGGAAACAGGAAGCAAGAGGAAACTCAGCAAGGAGCTCGGAGAGGTAGATGCTCCAGGAAGTGTGATGTTTGTGGGCACAACTTTGAGGGTGCTTGATTCAGGGGTGTGTGTGTGTGTGTGTGTACGCATGTGTATGTATGTATGTGTAAAAGCTTAAAGATTTAAGGAGTGAATGAGTAAAGTAGAGCAGTTTCTCCCAAATTTGTTTTTTACTTTTTGTGGTGATGGGGTTGAACCTGGGGCATTCTACCTCTGAGCTATACGCCCAGCCCTATTTTATTTTTTTATTTTGAAACAGGGTCTCACTAAGTTGCTGAGGGTCTTGCTGAGTTGCTGAGGCTGGCCTTGAACCTGCAACCCTCCTGTCTCAGCCTCCCAAGTACTGGGATTACAGGAACTCAAGGGGTAGAACTCAAGGGATCCATGAACCTGACAGGATGAATCCTCTATTTTTTCATTTATTTGCTTAGAAGCATTCATCTGAGAATGGGTGTGTGGCTTCACCCAATGACCATAGGACTCCATGGTTCAAAAAAAGGAAAGGTAAAGTGCCCAGTGCGTGCCCCCCTTTTTCTTTTAGGTTACAAGTGGAAGGTGAAAGATGTCATTTAATTCAGGAATACCTGAGTCTTTTTATTGATCCGTCTCTGTCGTTCTCTCCTCTACTTATCCTAAGCATTTATTTCCCTCTCCTAGAGTGGTACGAAAACCTACCTAGTAGCTAAGGTTTCTGTGTCTACTTTTAGCTACCTTTCCTTTCCTTTTTTTTGAACCATGGAGTCCTATGGTTTTTGGGTGAAGTCACGCACCCATTTTCAGACTAATGCTTTTAAACAAATAAATGAAAACATAGAGGATTCATCCTGCCAGGCTCACGGATCCCTTGAGTTCTATCCAGGGACCACTTGGGAGTTCATGGAACCCAGTTAAGAACCCTTGAGAGAATAAGCTGGGGCTTCTGTGGCATGGGAAGTGGGGAGATCATGCCGCAGCCAAAGAGAGTACTATACAGGAGGAACATGCAGAGCTTGAATTGATCACCTGCTGCGCTCACAGGCACAGGAGCTAGTCATTTCTTTCAGATATTTTCTTTGCTCTTCTTAGTCTTAAAAACTGTTCTTGGATGAACAAATTATTAGCTATTAATATGAGGGAAAATTGTTTGAAAACACTTTTTTTCCTTTACAGAAAGAAAATCATTAATATGTTCAAAGCATGTAGGTAGGGAATCAATATATAGTGTATTCATGGAAAGTGCTTTTAGGAGATTTTAAACAGTAACTTACCTAAAGATAAGCCTGTAAGTGCTAAGTACATCTTTATAGTTTTCCACCTGGGCAGTGGCTAAGATCGCAGCTCCGGAGCCACCGTGTTTGGTTGACTGTATGACCTGGGGGAAATTGTATTAGCCTCTCAGTTCCTTGCTTATAAAAGGATATAAACAAGTACCTGCTACGAAAATTGTTATGTGAGTTAAAGAACTTAATACACATGCTTTTTTACTACAGTGGGGTTGCATCCCAATAAATTTACCGTAAGTTGAAAATATTGTAAGTACATTTAAGGCATCTCACCTATCAGACCTCACAGCTCAGCCCAGCCTACCTTAAACCTGCTCAGAGCACTTACACTAGCCTACAGTTGGGCAAAACCAGCTAACACAAAGCCTATTTTATAATAAAGTGTTGAATATCTTACATAATTTATTGAAAACCAGGATGGGTGTATGAGTATTGCTTTCTCACCATTATAAAGTCAAAAAATTAGCTGAGCATGGTGGCACATGCCTGTAATCCTGATACTTGGGAGGCTGAGAGAGGAGGATTGCAGGTTGGAGGCCAGCCTCAGCAACCTAGCAAGACCCTGGGTTCAATCCCTAGTACCACAAAAAATATATGCATACAAAAAAATAAAAGCCAAAAAAATTTTAAGTGAGATTATTGTAAGTATTTTGGGGGACTAAGTATACTTGTAAGATGCCTAAAAAGTTGCTGGAACATGGTAAGCTCTAAATAAATGTTAGCTGTCATTACCTTTTTTTGTTTGTTTGTTCTGCAGTGATGTAGGGCCTCACACACTGGGCAAGCACTGTAACTCTGAGCTACATCCCCAGCCCTGCCATTAGCATTAACATTTTTTAAGTATTAAAATATAGCAGGTTATTAGATTGTATATTAAACTAATTGTTACTTTATCCTGGTTCATAATTTAAGGCCACCATTGTACTTGACAGTCTTGTGTATATTTGAGTCATGAACTGTCATTTTAGAATTATTTTTTGCTCTTGCTTTACTTTCTTGTATCTTTAATACCTCCACTAGTTATTAGGTTGTTTGAGGTATCAGAAATCAAATTCACATTTATTAGTTGCAAGTTATGTCAGCTATTGAATTGGTAGTTCACCTTTTCTTTTTTAAGCCTAAGAGATGCTGCAAGGTGCTTCTCTGCAAAATGATTGCATTGTGGATCTGCCTTTTAAACAGCTCATAACCAAGCCGGGCGTGGTGGCGCACGCTTGTAATCCCAGTACTTTGGGAGGCAGAGACCAGAGGATCCGGGTTCGCGGCCAGCCTCAGCTCTCTCTCTCTCTTTCTCTCTCTCTCTCTCTCTCTCTCTACTTAGTGAGGCCCTCTGCAACTTCGTGAGACCCGGTTTCAAAATAAAGTATAAAAAAATAGGGCCGGGGGCGTAGCGCAGAGGTAGAACGCCCCTGCGTTCAATCCCCGGTACTGCAAAAAAAAAAAAAAAAAACAGCTCATAACCGCAGAGAAAACAGACTTAGGGTAGATACATGCACAGGTAACAAGAGCCTCAAGACTGCTCAAGGTGGGAGGTATTACATGGGGTGGACATCACTTAGGCCTTATTAAAAGATGATATGAGCAAAGTCATGAGGGAGGTGGAGGGCTTCGCCCTGAAGAGATCTGGAGGAAAAGCAGTTCAGGCCGAGGGATCAGCTGGCGCACAGGCCCTGTGGCTGGCGCTTGTCGTATGTTCAGAAAAGAGCTTAGGAAGCCTGTGTGGCTGGAGCAGTGAGGAGGGGGTATTGTGGTATGAAATGGGGACCACGAACTTCTGCTTGGGGGAGAAGACTTGAGGGGAGGTGACACTGAGGAGCATCTTGAAGATTAAGTAGAATCTCTCAGCTGCAGAAGACGAGAAAAGTCACTCTGACCCTCGGGTCGACCGCTGGCAGAAGCGAGTGAGTGGAGTGAGCAGCCGCCAAGGCCGAGGGCCTCGCGCTCACAGTGCCATTTGTGGGGCAGGGACATGGCTGCCACCCAGGAAGCTACTGGGAATGCAGGGTCTCGGGCCTCCCTGCGGACCCACGGGAACAGAGGTGCACTTTAACTAGACAGGCAGTTTGCATCCTGTGCAGTTTGGAGAAGCACTGGCCAGGGTAGTCTGGTTTCAAGCCCCAGGGTTGCTTGGACATGCCAGGGGCAGATGGGAGGGGTCTGAGCTGCTGGGAGAAATTAGCCCCCACCTCAGCTTCATCTAGGGCAACTTGTTTTTGTCCTTGTTGTCTTTTTTTTTTTTAATTGGAGCTCTGAATATAATATGTACAGGGAAAAAAAGCTTCTGCATCCAGGAAGATTGAGACCCACAGAGAAAAATTACGGGGAACGTTAGAAGATGGTTGAAAAACCAGTTGGAGGCAGATTCGAAGGCCAAGTTGCAGTTTGCCAGAAGAAAACTAATAACACTTCTGACTAGGGTCACTTTATAATAATTTACCCAAAATCTCAAGAGGTGCTGAGCCCTGAAAATTTACTGTCCCCCTTAGTGTGTTGTCACTTCTTACCTTTCCCCTGCTCCTTAAACTTCTGTCTAGTGCCATGTTCCTCTGTCCTGTCCCCCTCTATCCCATTTGCATTCCCCGCCGCTCTGTCTGCTGATGTTTGGACCGCTGGATCCTTTAGTCTGCAAATTGCAGGAGGGCTGCTAACCACATGTGGCGGTTTTGATTTCAATTAATAAAACAAGTTCAGTTTTTCTTATCAAGTGCTCCCTATCTGCATGTGACTAGTGGCTACCAAGTGGGAAAGTGCGACTGTGGTCTGTTTCCATCACGGCAGCACTTCTGCTGGGCAGTGTGAGCTGCTCTAGAGCCTCACATCTCGAAAACAAGATAAAGCTGGGCGTGGTGGCACACGCCTGTAATCCCAGTACTTGGGAGGCCGAGACAGGAGGATTGCAGGTTCAAAGCCAGCGTCAACAACTTAGCAAGACCCTTTGCAACTTAGTGAGACCCTATTTCAAAATAAAAAATAAAATAGGGCTGAGGGTGTAGCTCAGAGGTAGAATGCCCCTGGGTTCAATCCCCAATAATACACACACACACACACACACACACACACACACACACACACACAAAGAGAAAAGGAAAGCAAGATGAATTGCAACAACATCCATGCTCCTCTGGCCTCATCTCTCCCCGCTGCCTCCACTCAGCCTCCTCTGCGTGTCCTGCTGTCTGTGGTCACCTCTCCCCATTCACCTGCAGTGCTCTCTGTAGCTTACCCAGTCCAGCTTTCGCCCCAGGACGCGGCTCCTCTGGAGCCTCAGGTTTCCACATCCAGGGACTGCTCTTTTCCTTTTTCCTCTTGTGGCTTTTCTTGTTTTTCTTCTGCCTTGCTGGCTGCTCCTGCCTGGGCACTTTACGGGGCTTCTCCTCCCTTATCAGTCTCTACATGTTGAAATGCCCAGGACTCGGTCGAGGGCCTTCCTCTATGGCAATGACATGTATTTTAGCTACAGGATCTTATTTACTCTCAGGGTTTTGATGGGATTTTACACTGATGATTGAGAAATGTATAACTTCGGCTCTGGCATCCCTCTCCAGATCTGGGCTGTTTCTCACCAGTTATCTTCATGTGAATCCCTCGTAGGCATCTTAGATCTCCCAAACAGGACTCTTGATTTCCTCTCTCTACTCTCCCCCGCCATTATGTCCTAATCTAGGGTCTTCCTCCTCTCAGTAAATGGACCACCATCTCCCCCGTGCTCCAGCCGGAACCTAGGCATGAACCTCCATCCGTTTCTTCTTCACCACTCCTTCCTCGCATCGCATGCTTAGTATCAGCTCAGCATACTTCTTCCTTCTACTTTAAACCCTCTTCTCTTGAACACTGTGGTACATATCGATTAGTCTTCCTGTATTTACCCTTCCATCCAAATTCTCTACAGCAGGGACAGAATGACTTTTCTGCACTGTGTATGATACCATGCAGATACTGGCACCATATAGATGCCAGATCAGTTATTCCTCGGTTAAGCCTTCCAAAGCCTTTCCATTGCATTTAGAATAAAGTCCAGACTCTCTTCTCTGACTCCCAAGATCTTGCTGGCCTTGTTCACACTTCCCTCCTCCCCCCTTTTGGCACTGGAGGCTGAACCTGGGGCATTCTACCTCTGAGCTACACCCCCATCCCTATTTTATTTATTTTTTTTTGAAAGGCTGGCCTTGAACCTGAGATTCTCCTGCCTCAGCCTCCCAGGTATTGGGATTGCAGGCATGCACCACCACAGCCGGCCCTCTTGGCCCTCTTAACACACTTTCTCTGGTTACTTCTACTTTCTAGCCACACTGGTCTTTAAACGAGATAAGGTCAGAGCAGCCACAGAACTTCTGTATTTACTCTTCTTAGTCTAGAATGTTCTTCCCTCAGATCTCTGAGTGGTTGGCTCCTATTTGTCTTTTTAATCTCCCAGCTAAAGGGCTGCCTTCTCAGATGGCCTCTCTGACCTCCTAATCATATTACCCTTTTATTTTCTCCGTGACACTTAACACTACCTGAAACCGAGTTGTTTACAAGTTTATTATTTATCTCCCCCTATTTGAATGGTAAACCCCACAGCAACCAAGAGACCGTCTCATTTACTAGTTGTGTCTCTGCCCGTAGACCAGCTTAGAGCTGTTCCAGTCTTTATCTAGTTGGTGCTCAGTAAACATTGCAGACTGCACAGGCGGAGCTGGACTCCATACAGCAGGCCATTAGTGCTTCGCTGGTGCACGGGGAGTCCTCCACATTAAATTTTTACCAATGCGTACGGTTTATTTTTGTTTTGATCGAGCACAGTATTTAATGTTTTGCTGAGCAGGTTGTGCAATGCATTAGAGTGGGGAAAACTTGCTGCAAGTTGGTGATAAGAGGCATGGGGTAACCGCAGGCCCATGCCAGAGGAAGAGCTGGTGTTTAGAGAGCACACAAGCAAAACTGCCTTGTGAACAGAGCAGGGAAGGGCTGGAGAGGAAGCAGCTTCTCCCAGACGGCCTCCGAATGCCCAGGGCTGCCAGGGGAATTGGGTGAAGGCCGAACGTATTTCTTTCTTTCTTTTTTTTTTTTGCGGTACCGGGGATTGAACCCAGGGGCGTTCTACCTCCGCGCTACACCCCTGGCCCTATTTTTTTATACTTTATTTTGAAACCAGGTCTCACAAAGTTGCGGAGGGCCTCACTAAGGAGAGAGAGAGAGAGAGCTGAGGCTGGCCGCGAACCCGGATCCTCCGGTCTCCGCCTCCCAAAGTACTGGGATTACAAGTGTGCGCCAGCACTCCCGGCCCGAACGTATTTCTAAAGAGTTAATATGCTATGTACAAGCGTGCACTGCAGTGTTGTTCCTGACTTGTTCCAGGTAGTTGGAACCTTGTTTTTTTTTTATTACTGGTACTGGGAATTGAACCCAGAGGCATTCCACCTCTGAGCTATACCCCCAGCCCCTTTTATTTTTTATTTTGAAACAGGGTCTGGCTATGTTGCTGAGGGCCTCACTGAGTTGCTGAAGCTGCGTTGAACCTTTAGTCCTCCTGACTCAGCCTCGCAAGTACTGGGATTACAGTAGTGTGCCACCACGTCTGGCTAGTTGGAGTCTTTTAATGACTTTGGACCTGTCTCTAAGAACTCCAGCATGAAGAAGTGTGGCATAAGTTAAATTTAAAATTCCATAAACATCACTGGGTATGGTGGTGCTCGCTTGTAATCCCAGTACTAGCGAGGCTGAGACAGGAGGATTGCAGGTTCAGGAACAACCTCAGCAATTTTGCAAGGCCATCAGCAACTTAGGGAGACCCTGTTTCAAAATACAAAATAAAAAAGGGCTGGGGGTCTAGCTTAGAATGCCCCCGGGTTCAATCCCCAGTACCACAAAAAGAAAAACGAATTCCATAAACATTAATAGTAATAACTCCAGCATCCCACATCTTCGTGGGTCTTTTTCTCCCTTGCGTTGTTTCTGCCGGTTCTTGCTCATGCGCCTTGTTGCCATGACTATGGGGTTCACTTTGGCTGCAAGCTGCTCACTTCCCTGGGGCAGTTATGAGGAAGATTCTTGGAGTCTTAGGGTGAACGTGTGGCCTCCAGAGAGGATCGTTTGTTTTTGTCAGGTGTCTGAGGGCATTACAGACCTTGAAGTTTGGGGACCTCGGAGGGACATGTATTTGGGCTGCAGTTCCCTTGGGGTGCAGTGGGTGTACTTTTGATTTACCCTTACCCTAGGGTGTGCCCTTTGCAATGTAGCCTTAGAGAGACAGGGTTTCCTTTTGGGCCCTACATGTTGGGTGTCCCTGGGCTCTGACTTCTGTCTCTCTTACCCCACGAGACCATCAGAACTCTTGGCCAAAGTGGCTTCTGTCTCTACCTCGCTGCTCTCGCATCCAGTTTTCACTTTGATTTTGGCAGGGCCACTCTTGCCTGCCTCATCAGCTTTTTGATGTCTCTAAGATGTTTAAAAAAAAAGTTTCATTCAGGAAGCTTACTTGTTTTTAATGGCAGAGTTGGTCTGAATAACCCTATCAGCAGAATTGGAAATCAGCACCAAAGTGTCTTCTCTTTATTTATTAATTTGTTTGCAGTGCTAGAGATGAAACCCAGGCCTCACATATGCGAGGCAAGGGCTCTGCCACTGAGCTACAGAGTGTCTTTAGAAAAGGGATGACACACAGTGGTGCCCTTGGGCAGTTCTGGGACCTCCCCCAGATGGGCCTGTGAGAGAGTCAGTGGAACGGAAGGAGGAACTGAAGGCAGGCAGGCAGGCAGGCAGGCATTTTGAAACAGGGTCTTGCTAAGTTGTTGAGCATCTCGCTAAGTTGCTGAGGCTGCCCTCGAACCTGCGATCCTCCTGTCTCAGCCTCCCAAATACTGAGTTTATTTTTAAAAATAAAGACTATTTTTAAGTGTTCTGGTGATAGAGTTCCATGGGTTTTAATGGTCTGCTTAAAATCTGGATTTTAGTGCATGTGTGGAACTTAAAGTTTTTCAGGAATATATGTACATATAATTACAACAGATACTTTTGCATTTACAATTTGTTTTGAACAACTGTATGCCCAGGCTGGAATTCTCCCAAAGAAACACATGGCCACGTTGATGGTTGTTTCCTGGGATACCGGTGTGGACGTGGTAGAAGTGTTGCTGATTAAGTGGTCCATGGCCTAAAAACTTGGGAGATGCTGCTCTAAACAGGCAGAAAATTCATCTTTTATTTTATGTTTTTCAGTGGTGGGGATTGAACCCAGGGTCTTAACACATGCTAGGCCAGTGTTCTACCACTGAGCTGTACCCCTACACCCCAAATGGATTTCCTTACGAGCCCTTTGAATTTCCTTAGGAATCCTCCTCCGCCTGGCCACGCTGCTCTCCTCGTTCCTCACGCTCCCAAGTGTGTGCAGATCTCTCACAGGTGTCCTTGACCCTGGAGTTTCCATGCTCCAAAATGAACATCTTTCTGTGCCAGTAAAAAACTACCTTTTTTCCGCATTTGCCCTCACTTGCTTCTGTGCCCAGGAATGTGAGAAGAAACTTTCCTTCCAGCTGGCCCCTCTTTCTTACAGCCCAGGCCTCGGGCTTTTCCCACAGCATCAGGACTTGGAATACGTTTCCCACAGAAACAGCCAAGTCACCAGCGCAGGTTTGGAACACAATCCAGTTATAAATTAGGTCCTGCTGCACCCTGGTGAGAAGTTCAAATGCTTTGGCATAGAAAAATCTGTTCAGCATGATTATGGTAAACCCAGAAGGCACCCCCCCCATACACACAGACATCAAGCCAAAGTCAGAGAACAGGAGCAAATTTAAGTAACATTAAAAAAAAAAGGTTGGAGGAAGCTAATATATCCTTTCATCTCACCTTTCTCTTGCTGTTTTGGCATTAGATAGTCACAGATTTAAAGCATGCCAGTGATTTTTTTTGATCTAATAAACAGCAAATAGTAAATATTTTTACTGTATGTTTTCTAAAACTTCTTTCTCATGTGTATTTAAGCGAACTATAAACAGTTGTGGCTTCTGTGGAACTTAAGTTCTAATAAGTATTGCTGTATGGTATATTTTTTTAAAAACACACAAAAGTACAGAGAAAAATTACCATAACTATTCTACCTAGAAGCAGTCAGTGTTAATGTTTTGGTGTGTTTCTTTTCAATATCTTTTTTTTATCTTATTGAGATCATATTGTCTATGTATTTCCTCATCTTTTAGGTGTTCTTCACAATGACAAATTTTAACTTTTAATGCCTGCCTAATAGTCTAATGAAGTTTCGATAGTCCATACATTGGTTCTGATATTTGGCGATCATAAGTAATGCCTCTCTCAACATCTCTTAGTATTAAACTTTTTCTTATTTTGGATGATTTCCCTAGAACAGATTCCACTTTGGGGAGTTACTTGGTCAAAGCGTATGAATATTTTAAGGCTATTGGCACGTGTTGCCAAGTTCTTCCAAACAAGGTCGTAGTAGTTTATAATCCTAGTAATGTGGGGGTTACTTCTTCACCCCGTCTCCTGCTTTGAGTATTTCTAAGTTTGAATAGCAAAGATTGGGATAAAAAGGTATATATATATATTTTAGATATATGCTCTTTGCTGTAGTTTAGATCTTGAATGTCCCCCAAAGGCTCAGTGTTAAAGGCTTGGTCAACAGCACTGTTAGGAAGCGATGGGAACTTTAAGGACTGGGGCCTAGTGGAAGGAAGTTAAGTTATGGGGCGTGTGCCCTTGAAGGTGATACCGGGACCCTAGCCCCTTCCTCTTCATGTTTTCTTCCCTGCCACCATGAGGTGAACCGGCCTCCTCCACTCCATGCCCTGTCACAGCGATGGAAAATTGGCCAACATCACTCATAAATGTCTGTTTTAAAGGAATCTTTTTTTTTTTTGCCAGTTCATCAAAAAGAGGTGCACACACGGGTGGTGTGTGTGCATCAGGGCTGGAGGCTGGAGGAGGGCTGGGCTCCCAGGTGGCTGCCTGGCTTGGAGGCTGGCCTTTGAAGGGGAGCAGCTTCACATGACCCACTGCTCACAATTTTTTCATTCTTCTTCAGACTCCTGTTTTTCAGAAACATAAGGCATATTTTCATTATTTGTTTGTTTAAATAGAAGCAGCAGGCTAAATATATGCGTTCCTAGAAGTCTAGAGCCCGGAAGTTGAGGGGGAGAGAGCAGGACAGTGGGGTATGAGTCAGCTAGAGGTTGGGTCAGGCAGAGGGTACCTGAACCCCAGAAGCAGGTCAGTGCCACAGCCGGCCACACCTGTGTGACTTATACTGTCCCTGGTCCAACACATTTGTTGGCAGGTAGAATTCTTCAGCTATAAGTATACAGCTGGAGTCATGAGTTTGTAGTTGGCTGTCCTGTCTACTACTTAACCTGAGACTTGGCCTGTGGACGTTTTAGATGAAACTATTCAGAAAATACGTAACATCCACACAGGTCCATAATTAGAGCGTGTGTTTGCTTTTAGTTGGGTGCTGTCGGCCATGTGTGATCCTGTAGTTTGACTTGAACTTGATTCTGTGTGCGTCCCCAGGGTGTCACATACTTATCTGATGTGAATTTGTCAGTCACCTCTGTGGACCTCAGAGCCATGCTGAAGCCTGGTGCGGCCAGGCAGGGGAAGGAGCAGCTTCGCCCGGTGACCCAGTGCCCAGGCTTCTCGTGTGCAGATATGAGAGATTCAGGAAGGGGAAAGCAATGTACTTCTGATATTTAGCTCTTACATAATATAAAAAGGACCATTTTTTTTTTGCTGAGGAAAATGAGCCTCCTGAGAACACTGAAAAAGCTGAAGGAACAAAGGCAGAGCTCTTCTAGAAAGAAAGGAAAGGGCGTGCTCACAAAGCACACCCCAGCAACGTTACTTCCACTGTACGGTGTGTCATTGTGACGGTACTAACAGTTTCAGGGGACCAAAACCACCGACAATGTGAGATGGATGTGGGCTTTAAAATGAACTCTTGGGTAATAGTTTAATTTAAAGGTGAGCCGTAAGCCGGGCGTGGTGGCGCACGCTTGTAATCCCAGTACTTTGGGAGGCGGAGACCGGAGGATCCGGGTTCGCGGCCAGCCTCAG
>PVJS01016296.1:0-37673 GCA_004027185.1 Glis glis
CTCCTCCTCCTTCTCCTCTGTTTCCTCCTCCTTCCCCTTCTTTAAAATTATAGACATCCTAGTAGGTGTGGTGTGGTATCTCACTGTAGTTTTGATGTGCATTTCCCTGATGAATGATGATTGATGACGTTGAGCACCTTTTCATATGCTTTTAGTACATTGTATATATTCTTTTTTTTTGTGGTACTGGGGATTGAACCCAGGGGCATTCTACCCCTGAGCTACACCCCCAGCCCTATTTTATTTTTTATTTTGAAACAGGGTCTCACTAGGTTGCAGAGGGCCTCACTAAATTTCTGAGGCTGGCTGCGAACCTGCGATCCTCCTGTCTCAGCCTCCCAAGTACTGGGATTACAAGCGGGCGCAACCATGCCTGGCTCCATTGTATATATTCTTCAGAGCAATGACTATTCAAATACTTTGACCATTTAAAATTGTTATTTTTATTTGCTTTACTGTTGAGTTATACATTTTGAAAAATATATACTCAATTTTATCAGATACATGAGTTGAAGATAATCCTCTTTCACTCTCAGGGACAGTCTTCACAGTTTCCTTGTGGAAAATATAAAAATAAAAAAAGGCTGGGGGTGTAGCTTGGAGGTTGATTGTCCCTGGGTTCAATCCTCAGCACCAAAGAACAACAACAATAATAATAATTATCATTTACTATTATAATACAAGTTGAATAATTTTAAGTTATGAAATTTATATTATTTTGGCACCAAATTTATGGAAAGTATGTGGTCTTTGAAATGCAAAGACTTTTAATTTTGATGAAGTCCTGTTTATCTACTTTTCTTTGGTTGCTTTTTATTTATTTTCTTTTGGTGTAGTATCTAAGAATCAATTGCATAGTTCAAGGTCACCAAGATCAACACTTATGTTTTCTTCTAACTTATATATTTTTAGTTCTTACATTAGGTCTTTGGTCCACTTGAATTAAATTTTATATGGGTGTGAGGTAAAGATCCGTCTTTATTCTTTTTCATGTGGCCAGTTGTCCCAGAACATTTTGTTGAAAAGATTATTCTTTTTCCATTTAATCATCTTGGCACTCTTGTTGAAAATTAATTGGCCATAAATTTATGGATTTATTATTGAACTCTCAAATCTATATCAATGATATCTGTCCATTTTAAAGAGAGATGTGTCAACATAATGCACTGTGATTGTATATTGATCAATTCTTATATCTTGACAAAAATAAGTAAATAAGACTATTGTGCACATTAAAAGGAAGCAACATGGGGAAATTCATTAAGTAAAGAACACATCTTTGGAAGATAAATGCTCGAGCACATGAGAGTTTGCAGTACTAGAACGTCAGGGTGCATCGGTTGCATGCATCACCACATTTCATACTAAAATGAGCAAGAGTTGAGGCAGCCTGGTGACTGGCGTCCCAGCTGTAAGTTTGAGTACAGGCTGCAGGTGCTTGGGGAGCACTGTGCTCCCCTGCACAAAAGTAGGTGCCTCTGTCATCAGGTGTGGAGGCTGAGATATTCAGGAAACTGTCCTTTCTTGTTCCACCAAACTGAGCAGTCAGTTTCCCACTTCGAATCAATTCGCCACTCTTATATAAGGATATCAAGAGGGTAGGACCTTCTCCAGGGTTCTGCTTGTACCATAGGAAGGTGTTGAATACGCTTGAGGACTTGCAGTTCATGGAGATCTCTTCTCCTCCCTGGATGGATATAGACCGAGGACTCTGATCCAGCTGTTGGCCACTCACCACTGGTAGGAAAGACAAAAGAAGGTAGTTAAGATGTCTTTAGCTCACCTTTCTCGCACCTGTGATGGACACTTTAGCCCTGAACTCCCCAGCCCTGCTTTTGTACTTTTTCCTTTCCTCCCTCCCCATCTTTATCTTTTCTCTTGTTTCCGTCTTTTCAGAGACTTGGATAAAGTCTTACCTCCTGCCCTCACAGAGTTCAAAGCCCTTTAGAATCTCTGTGGAAGAATCAGAAACCCCCGAGACTCACATGTCAGTTGCGTCCATAGGGTTATTAATAAACCTTCAAGGTGCATTTCCATCAGCAAATAATTATTTCCTAAACGGGCTGTTTTTTTGCCTCAAGAAACTCCTCTGGGCTTAGAGTAGCTCTTTAAACACCGTGGTGGTGTTAAAATACTTGTTCTGTATATCAACCGATCTGATCTCTTGCTGGGTGTTTCTGCAGGGTTTTGAGTGAACCTTGAAGGTTAGCTATGAAGGGCGACACTGCCCCCTGTGGCTAGACACTAGATTCTGGTCCTTTCATGCCCTTCCTTCAGAGTTTCTTCTAGTCATCTTCCTATTTCTCCCATTCATTTTATGAACCCACTTGTTGAGTACCTACTACATACTGGGGCAATATAGAGACATGAATCAGACAGACAGGAGCTCTGCCTGGGCACCTTGTAATATCTCTGGAAAATCAGTGCAGGATGATAAACTTATGATTAAGCAGGGTGGATTGATGTATTTTTCATTGTTCCTTTCTGAGAATCAATCAAAATGAGAGTAAAAATTTTAAAATATTTTAAGCTTCAGAATACAGAACAGACAAGGAGGGCACCATGTGAGATGCGTTAGGAATAGGACTGAATGGACACGTGGAAACTGACTTGGTCGACTGAACGAGCTGAGTTCCACAGAGTAAAATGCCAACAGAGACCCAGGAACCTTGGTGTTCTCAGTAATTTGGGCCCCGGATACCTCAGAAGATCAGGGTGAGGGGTTGGGATGGGGGACTTTCAATAGGATGTATGGAGTTTAAAATACAGTGGTATAAAGTGCTGTTACACTCTCAGGTCTCACATCTTGACCTGGGAAAGTCAGGTGTCCAGTCCTTCCCAACCACTCTCACAGAAGAAAGCCTGTTTTCCTGAAGATTTTGGGTAAACAATCCTAAGAGCCTGAGATATCAGGCTTAACTGAGAGTGAAGTGAAGAAAATATTTATTTATTTATTTATTTATTTATTTATTTATTTTGTGGTACTGGGGATCAAACCCACTAGCGTTCTAACTCTGAGCTACACCTCCAACCCCCCCTTTTTTGTCTTGAAACAGGGTCTTGCTAGGTTGCTGAGGGTCTTGCTAAGTTGCTGAGGTTGGTCTTGAATCTGCGATCCTCCTGTCTCAGCTTCCCAAGTACTGGGATCACAAATGTGCGCCACTAGGCCCCGCTGAAGCAAATATTTAAAAACAGAGGAACTGACACCATCTTTTCTTCCTCAAATTCCAGATCTTGCCTCATTTAGTATGAGGATCATTAGACATTTAAAACAAATTTCTTGACAGAAAAGGCAGAGATAAAAACAAAAACAGGAAAGGACTCTGACCGGGACAATGTGGGAGGAAGGTTATCATTTTTTTTAACATAGTGGTGTGAAAATTCTAGCTTTTCTTTAAGAAACAAATAAAACTTTGAAACATAGCAAAACCTCATTTATACAGAATGGAATTTTACAGGGGAATTTTGGTTATTAAGAATAAAAAAGGATAACTATAATAATTTCAATAAAACTCTATTCACATAAAAAAATGAGATGGCAACTTGGGAGTTTCCAATGCCGTGGACCTGGGTAGAGCTCCCGCAGAACGCCTCAGAGCTTCAGTTCTCGTCCAGGTAAATGAGTTCCACTACCTATGGGCCAGGGTGCAGTTTTGTGTCCCATGGTGCTCCTAGGTTTAGGGAGCAGGAAAACCTACTTCCTATTCCTGAAGTGTCCTTTCCTTCCAGTTTGACTGCTAATTTTTCTCAGTTATCAAGGTTTTCCTAAGATTGACTTCTCTGAGTGTTCACTAATGTGTTTGATGTCTAATTTGGTTTACTCTTTAAAAAGCCTGCTATGGGGTACATCCAACAGAGTGGTTCTTCAGGCAGCAACATGCCAGACTCGTAGGAATCATGTAGCTTCATTTTTCTATTAATTCGGTAGGTTTTGAGAATTAAGCAAGTACATGAAAAGTAAATATCAAAACTCTAGTGCTCATCTGTTTCTAAAGGGTGGGAAGTTTACGCTTATCATTAGATCTGCTGCCTCCTGGTAGTCACCTTGCTTGCTTTTGCTGTCTCCTCAAAAGTGGGTGTTCCAGTTCTTTGTGAAACCTGCTGCCTCATTCTTGAGAGTGCCCCCATTTCCTCCAGAATACCAGCAATATATTTCTATCCCCTAAAGGAGAATAGGCCAGGTAGTAGTAGTTTATGAAAAACGACATTAAGCTCTGAGATAAACACGGCATAATTTCTGGATCATCAATTTAAAGTATTTTTTGTATGTTGAGATAGAATAGAAAGCAATTATGAATTTTTTTATACCTAGCCCTATTTTATTTTTTATTTTGAAACAGGGTCTCACTGAGTTGTGGAGGATCTCGCTAAGTTGCCAAGGCTGGCTTCAAAACTTCGATCCTTCTGTCTCCCCTCCCAAGTACTAGGATTACAGGAGTGCTCCATCCCAGCTGGCTGGAAGTAACATGAATTTTAAATATAGAACATGAGATTTCAAAGAAATCACATACACACAACATACTATATCCCCCAAGACTTTAAGAATGCAGCCTTTTATTGGCCATTAGCTATAATTTATAGAAATTAAAATAAAACAAAACTAAACTAAACACTGATGCTACTAGGAAAATTCTTATGTCTTTGTCTGCAAACTACAATAGCCTACAAAATGTTGTGCATTCTAAAATAATTGTTCAGATGATGATCCTTTATAGGAATTGCTATGCCAGAGGCTCAAGGGTAGCAAATTATTCTAAATAACCTTATTCAGAAAGAAAATCCTGCTTTAAAAAGATGGATTATTTCTAGTTAAAGATGTGAAGGAAGGATGATATCTACTGGGGACCCCAATGATACAAACAAAGTAAATAAGGGGGTAGTATCTTTTGAGTATACCTCCAAGAAGATGATAGCTCCAAGGCTACATACATTGTCCCAAGGGAGATTTGGGGACTAAAGAAGGTTTAGTTCAGTAGGGTCGGGAGCAGAATTACCTAGAATATTGGTCCACTAGGGCTGCAGTAACAAAATACCACAGACTAGGTGGTTTAAAAAACAGAAATTAATTTTCTCACAGTTCTGGAGCCTGGAAGTCCAAGATCAAGGTATCACAGGGCTTTTATTTGGTGTGTGCCTGAGTGTGAGGAAAGGGAAGAGGAGAGAGGGAAGGAAGGAGAAGAGAGGACACGAGAGGTTCTTCTACTTCCAAACCAGATGACCTTGAATGATCAAGGCTACACTCTTGATCCAATCTCTCTGAACGAGGTTCATCTGAAAATGAATAATGTCTATTTCCTAGAGTGGTGGAGAGTTATGAAATAGACAGCACACATAATCCATCATATATCAATGTAATGTAAATTACAAATATTATGCAAATGATAGAGTACTGAGTACTCTCAGGGCTTCTTATGATCCTCAACATATTCCTTTGATGTAGTATTATTTCCTTTTACTGGTGAGAAAATTGAGCTCCCGAGAAGTTAAGTACTTTGCTGAAAGTCATTCAATTAAGAATTGGCAGAGACATGGTATTTTCTAAGTGTTAGACTTCTTCCCCTTCCTCTGTCTGTTGGAGGGACTGTGTTTAGGTGTTTCTTTATTTTAAGTTTCTTTTTGTTTCTCCTCGCCAAGGGAACTAAAGACCATGTACTGAAGGCTCATTTGAATCACACTATGATCTTCCTGACTTAGTGTCTCCTGGCTTCTCCTGTTAGCTGCTGGTGGTTTGTTTTGTCCTGGTTACATTCTTTTCATTTAGGATGATGTAAAGAAGGAGACAGAAGACTGTCACTTAATTGCTCCATAACCCCTGTCACATAACCTTTGAACTTTAGTTTTCTCAAAGTAAAATGAAGAAAATAATATCTGCCACCCTATTGAATTTTACTGTATTAAATGTAAATGTATAACAGTTCTTTATTTACATATATATTTATTAGTATATATTAATTATACAGAATAATGGATTAATTGTGGCTTATTTGTACATGCATATAACATACTTTTGTCATATCTACCCTCTCACCCATTCATGTCCTCTCCTTCCCATCCTCCTGGTCCCCTTTCTCCCTTTCTTTAATAGTCTTTCTTTTACTTTCATGTCAGCTCCCCCCACCCCAGATTCTAGATTCTACATATGAGAGAAAAAGTGTGATACTTGTTTTTCTGAGTCTGGCTTGTTTCACTTAACATGATGACCTGCAGTAACATACATTTTTCTGCAATGACATGATTTCATTCTTCTCTATGGCTGAATAATAGACTATTGTGTATATATTCCATATTTTCTTTATCCATTCACAGGTACCTAGGTTGATTCCATATCTTGGCTATTATAAATTGTGCTGCAATAAACATGGGTATGCAGGTATCTCTATGGTGGGCTGACTTTATATACTGAGTATATACGGGGTATATACTGAGGAGTGGTACAGCGAGGTTAGTTCTATTTTTAGTTTTGTAAGGAACCTCCATACTGATTTCCATAGTGACTGCACTAATTTACATACCCACAAACAGTGTATAAGGTTTCTTTTCTCACTCATTCTTGCCAGCATTTTTTGCTTTTGTAGTTTTAAAATATACTTTTATTGGTGCATTGTAATCACGCATCATAGTAAAGTTCAGAGTGATAGGGACATACATGCACACAGCACTTGGGAGCTTTCCTCTGGATCCCACCCCACTCCTTCCTCTTCCCTGTACATGATATTGAGACTGGCATCGATAATTCGTAAATGTACAGAGCGTCAATGGAAGTGTTTCCTTTTTGCCCGACGTGGTGGCACATGCCTGTAATCCCAGTACTTGAGAGGCTGAGACAGGAGGATTGCAAGTTTGAGGCCAGCCTCAGCTACTTAGCAAGACCCTGTTTCAAACCAAACCAAACCAAACCAAACCCAAAACAACAACAACAAAATAGGGCTGGGGGTCTAGCTTGGAGGTAGAAAGCTCTCGGGTTCAAAAGCCAGTACCCACCCCTCCAAAATTGTTTTCTTTTTTTTTTGTATTCTTGATGGTGGTCATTCTTACTGTGGTAAGATGGAACCTCATTGTAGTTTTGATTTGCATTTCCCCAATGGCTAAAGATGTTGAACATTTTTTTTTCATGTAATTGTCCCTTTGTACTTCTTTTGAGCACTGTCTAATGGAGAATGTTACATAGAGATAGAAGTTTGGATATACACTGCTTCATTTTAGAGATGAGTTGGAAGATAGATATGGGATGGTTAGAATGGGAGAAGGTTTTGGAAAGAAATTCAGTGCCTGGAAACCTAAGGCTTTGGGTTCAAGGCATACTAGAAGGTCACACAGTACCCGTTAGGGCTGGTGAAAAGCAGGAGCTGCATGCAGCAAAGGAGGGAGGTGAGGGTGCAGGAGTGGCGAAGGACTAAAGACAAGGTCTTTGTGTATTCCAGTTTTGCTATGACTGGCCTAGGCTCAGATTAATTTTTTTAAATCAAGGATTTTAAAACAAAGAAAATTAAAAACAAAAGTCTGCAAGGTAAGCCGGGCATGGTGGTGCACGAGTGTAATCCCAGTACTTGGGAGGCTGAGACAGGAGGATCACAGGTTCAAGGCCAGCCTCAGCAATTTAGCAAGGCCCTCTTAGTGAGACCCTGTCGCAAAACAAAAAAATAAAAAGGGCTGGGGGTGTAGCTCAGAGGTAGAATGCCCCTGGGTTCAATCCCCTGTACCACACACACACACACACACACACACACACACACACGAAAAAGTCTGGAGGGTGAGCTGTGTCACAAAGACTATTGGCTATGCTTTGCTTCTCTTTGTAGCCATGTGCTGGGTAGGCACAGGTGATGTTGGTGAGAGTGGAGAACCCTCTGTTCCCTCCCTGTGTGCCCCACCACGCTCTCTCATAGCTGCTCAAGACATCAGAGTAGAGTGGTCCAGTACAGTCAGGGGGAGCCAAATTCATAAATCAGATCCTTGGATCAGGACTGGGCACAAGGCGGACCCTCGGGCTTCCTCTGAGGCTCACACCCACTGAGTGCAGGTAATCTCCACTCTCATTGCCACCATAGCCCCCTACGGACACCCAAAGTGTGGCATAAGGCTTTCCTAACAAATCTCTTTCCATTTGCATTGGACTCTGTGTGTCACACACAGTATCTCAATTAATAAGTGCACACAGTGAGACTGGCTGGGAGAAACTTCCTTCATTTTGTGACTAACAACTTGGCTCAGAAACCCTCTGATAGTTGAGCACAACTAATCAGGTAGCAGAGGCAGTGCCATCCTGCCCTCTTTCCTGATCCTGCCCTCTTTGACTACTTCTGGCAGCTTCCCTAAAGGATGGCTGCTACACTGGACATGTGCAGCTTCTTAGAAAACTTCCCAGTCACACAGCGCCTACTAAATTCCTGCTTCAGCTCCAGGTTAGGGCTACCCGATGGGGTGAGGGTGACAGGGCCCCAGAAGCAGGTGTGGACTGCAGCCTGCAGGTCCCAGGGAGCACCGTGTGCTTCCCATCTTCAGGGTGAGTCTGAGAGTGAGAAGCTATGAGGTGCAGGGAGCTGGTCAGCCTTTTCCTCATCTAACCTGGAGTTAATTTCTCCCTCCTTTCCACCTATCTATCTTAGTTAACACACCTGGAAGATGGTGGACCCTTCTCTAGCCTCTCACCTAAGTCTCATCAAGGCAGGAAAGTGGCCAGAAAATTGCAGTTCATGATGAAAGCCTCTGCCTCCAAGCAAGAGCTGGAAGTTCTGGTTTGGTGAGCAGAGAGCCAGACTCTGGCAGCATCTGCTCTTCTGTTCACAAAATATCAACTTTGCTTTTCCTGTCTGTAAAAATCCTCAAATGCCACCCCAGTCACTAAATCCAGACGATTGTCCTGTGTGACATACCATGGTGGGATGTAGTTCCTATTTGTCTGGAGACTTATGAACTACAATTATTTTGCCTTCTCCCTTCCCCACCTGTATATAAAGGAGGTAGAAGGGCAAGATAACCACATGGAATTCTCCTTTTTGGGAAGAGGGGCAGTGGCTCCTGACTCATAGCCATTTTAGAATGATGCAGGACAGGGACTGTGAAAACTTCCTACTCTAGAGGGTGGAAGAAAATGCCTCAATAAACTTATAGTGGCTAGAAGGAATGTCGTCGACCATTGTTATCAATAGTCCCTGAATCTGCCTCTGGGACATTCTTCCCTGTTCATTATCCTTCTGAGGTCTTATATTAAAGGCGTGCTCTTGATATAAGAGTGTCTTATATCAAGTGTCTCATACATCCTTCAGGGTCTCATACCTTTCATTGTTCATTTTCTGGTTATAGAAGATTGGAGCCCAAGAATGACTTTAAACCTAAAATAGAAAGTTTTTTTTTTAATTTGGTCTCCTGACTATTTATGATTTCTAATTATTTTTCTATCACTCACTGAGAGACAGATTTTAGATTTCTTTATGTGCTTTTAGATTTGTCTATTTCTTTTTAAAATTAGATTGGAGCCACATCATGTGATCACCTTTCCTGACTTTATCTCAAGAATTTTGACTATCTTGAGATTATCATTGTTTGATTAATAGTGAAAATACTATTCCAAATGTTGAGGACTTACCCCGTATCAGATACTTAACATGTGCACACTATAGCCTTGCTTCATCCTAACAGGAACTGTATGAATCAAATAGTATGATGGCATCAATTTTAAGAGGGGAGATAGAGACTTAGAAATGTCTAGTTACTGGCTCCATATCACATAGCTTATAAGAAGCAGAACCAGCTACTCTGGAACATTTTATTTTCTCTAAAAACAAAACAAACAAACAGACAAACAAACAAACAAACGTGAATGATTTCTCTCTAGTGTGTGTACTTGCCAGTTATTCCGTTAATACTTTCAAACACCTGTTTTGGGCCAGCACTATACTGGGTGTTCAAGTGGAGGATGCAGGTAAGATCCTGACCATTTCATTTTGGGGTGAAATGGGACACAGTTTTTCAAGCTGACAATTCAGAGTGCTCAGGGAAATATGAAGAGCAGAATATGAATGAAAGCACATTGAGCAATGGAGGCCAGTGTAAGACTGGATCGGATATCTATTCATATCTACATCTACCTGTCTGTTCACTTGTCTATTTGTACATCTATTACATAAACTTAGGAAAAAGCACTGCCTGTGACTCCTCTGAGTGTGCCATAGGCTTGCAGTGGCTGGAAGGAGTGTCCTTGTCCACTGTTATCAATAGTCCCTGAATCTGCCTTTGGGAAATTCTTCCCTGTTCCTTATCCTTCTTAGGTCTTATATAAAAGGGCCTCCAATAGTTGACTTCCATAGTCATACTATAATCTTCATATGTTACAAAGAATCTAATAATGACTCAGCTCCAGTCTATTAACCAGCTGGGTGAACAGCAGAAAGGAAGCAGGTTCCTGTGACAACAGGCACAAACGATTGCATAAATCACTGAAATTCATGCTCTTCTCATCCCAGGTTGATATTCTGTCTACTAAAATGTAACATGATTATCCAGACAGTAAAGTCAACTTAAATTTGGGATTAAAGATATAGCTTCCCTGTGTATCATTCCTATGCCTTCCCCCCATTTCTTTTTTGCAATGAGACCATTGTGTGATCCTCAGCCTTCTTGTGTTGGCAGGTGTCCCAGTCACCTGTCAGGAGCCCTGTGTCAGGAGAGCAGCTGCAGGTTTGGAGACAGCCCACAGAGGCCTGGAGATCACTGTGCTTCTCCTCCGCAGAGGTAGGTGCCTGAGTGGCTGGGCTGGGAGGCTCTGATACGCAGGGAACTTTGCTGTTTTTTCTCATCCAATGTGGCAGTTATTTTTTCAAGACTTTTCTCTTTCCCACCTTCCCGTAAGATCATCAAAAAGACGACACTTCCATCGTACTTCTGCCTATACCAGTGCATAGCATATAAAGTTATTGATGAATTGCAGTTTATGATGAGATCCTCTCCCTCTTGGATGTTCAGAGACTGTGGACTCTGCCGCAGTTCTTGGCTACTGACCCCTGTTGGAGAAGACATTGTAAAGAAAGCACAGGAGACCCTCATCAGATCTTCATGGTAGTAGCAGGGATGGTGATTGTCTCCCCTTCCCACATTCCCCAGGCAGCAGCAGCAGCAGCAGCAGCAGCAGCACATTAATGCAAAATATTATCTATTTATTCTACATATATCTGGCTCTCAAAAGGCCCTCTCACTAGGTGTGGTGGTGCATACCTGTAATCCCAGTAGTTGGGAGGCCGAGACAAGAGATTGCAGGTTTGAGGCCAACCTCAGCAACTTAGGGAGACCTTCAGCAACTTAGTGAGATCTTATTACAAAGTAAAAAAAATGAAAAGGGCTGGGGGTGTAGACTGGAGAGAGAATGTTCAATCTCCGGTTCAAAAATAAATAAATAAATAAATAAATAAATAAATAAATAAATAAATACATAAATACATAAATACATAAATAAATACGTAAATAAATAGATAAATAAATAAATACCCTCCCAGGACAGGAGATGCCTCCGTGCCCCTGGAAGCTGTCATAATCTCACAACGGTCCCGGGTGGAACGTACTTACAGACCACCTGCATCCCCAGCATCCCCACAAGTACTTGCAGGAGAATCTCCATCCCGAGGCTCTGCAGTAAACACAGCTGAATCAGATGTTCCTGAATGGGTTTCCCCAGAACAGGTGACTTTTGCTCACTGGCTCAGGAAACTGCCCCAATCAGAGATCACACTTGAGTTCCTGGTTTTTCAGCACTGCACAGACCTCACTCAAATACTTTTAAAACACTGCCACCTTTTGGCTAGAGCAAGAAGTGCAGAGTAATGGATGATTTTTCTGGAGTTAATTTATATATGAGATATGTCTATTTATTGCAATAAAGTATGTCATTTATTATGGAAAGAGAAAATATCCCATTACCCTTGCGTGCTTGGGAAGTTTCCCCTTTTTAATTAAGAGACAGTGAGGAATCCTGTTCTTTGTAGAAGAGAGTAATTGTTTTTCATTTGTCTCTGCTTCACACTTCAGCCTTTTAAAACACTACTTTATTAAGGTACAGTTGGCATGTAATAAATTGCATATATATTAAAGGTACACCTTGGTAATCTTTTACATGGACAAATAAATGTGAAAGCATTGTCACAATCTAAATAATGAGCATCTGCACCCCACCTGGAGTTCCTTTGTGGCTCTATCCCTTGTGCTACTTTCTAATCCCTCCTGTATACCTCCTACCACATCCTCCCAATGTATTCAGCCCCACGCAGTCTCTGATCTGCCTTCTCTTAGTATAGATTATTTTTAATTTCCTTTATGTCTGGTTGCTTTAGTTTTATTTATTTTGAGATTGTATTAGTCAACATGGGCTGCCATAACAACACACCATGGACTGGGTGGCTTAAACAATAGAAATTTATTTCTGAACCTGGGTGTGGTGGCGCACGCTTGTAATCCTAGTACTTGGGAGGCTGAGACAGGAGGATTGCAGGTTCCCAGCCAGCCTCAGCTACCAAGGCCCTCCGCAACTTAGTGAGACCCTGTTTCAAAATAAAGAATGAAAAGGGCTGGGGGGTGTAGCTAGGAGGTAGAATGCCCCTGGGTTCAATCCCCAGTACTGAAAAAAAAGAAAGAAAGTAAAGAAAAGAAAAAGAAAGAAAGAAATCTATTTCTCCCAATTCAGGGGGCTGGGAAGTCCAAGATCAAGGTACCAGCCAATTTGGTTCCTGGGGAGAGCTCTCCTCCTGACTTATGGAAGGCCACTTTTTTTTTTTTTTCAGAGCTGGTGATTGAGCTTGGAGTCTCATGTGTGCCAGGTAAGCACTCTAGAAGGCCACAGCCCCAGCCCTAAACTGCCACCTTCTGGCCATGTTCTCACATACTAAAGAGATTGAACAGGCTTTCTGCTGTCTCTTCTTCCAAGAGCACCAATCCCATTATGAGGCCCCCACACTCATGACCTCATCTAACCTCAACTACCACCCAAAGGGCTTATCTCAAATATCATGTTAGAGGTTAGGGCTCCAAAATACAGATTTTGGGGGGTCACATATGTTCAGCTCATAACAGAGAGATTCATCTAGGTTGTGTTTATCAGTAGTTTATTACTTTAATTGCCGAATAGTATTCCATTGTGTAGAACCATCTGTTGATGGACATTTGGGTCATTTCTAACTATTATTTTCTAAGATGCTGTAAGAATATTCATGTATAAGTATTGCATGGACATAAGCTTTTATTTTAGGGGTGTAATACTTAGAAGTGGAATTAATGGGTTAAATGGTAAATGTGTATTCAACATTTAAGAAATAGTAGAACTGTTCTCTGAGGTGGCTGTTCTGTTTATATTTCCAACAGCAGTGTTGAGAGCTTCAGTTGCTCCACCACCTCACCAGTATTTAGTGTGGTCAGTCATTTTTATTATGCCCATTCTAGTAGGTATGTAGTGGTATCTCACTGTTGTCTTAATCTGCATTCCCCTTCCGGCCAATGACACTGAGCATCTTTTTCCTGCTTATTTACCACACATAGATCTTTGATGAGGTTTCTACTCAAATCAGTGACTCGCTTAAACAAATTGGTCATTTGCCTTACAGAGTTGTAAGAGTTCTTTATATATTCTAGATACAGGACCCCGTTAGATATATGTTTCACATAGATTTTCTCTCAGGTTTTTCTTTCCCTTTCCCAACAGTGTCTTTTGAAGAACAAACATTTTTGTTTTTATGATCTCCACTGTATTGGTGTTTTAATTTTTATGTTTTGTTTTCTTTGTCTCATAATTAATAAAGCTTTGCAAAACCCAAAATGTCTTAAAATATTTTATTGCTTTTTAAGAAAGTTTTGTAGTTTTAGTTCTTTCATTCGGATTTACGATCCATTTGGAGTTAATTTTTCTATGGTATGAGCTAAGGGTTGAGATTCATGTTTTTGCATTCAATATTTTGCATTCAACTGCCGTATAATTTGTTGAAAGGATTATCTTTTCTTCATTGAGTTTTGTCTTAGTGTGGGCTGCTATAACAAAGTACCATAGAGTGGGTGGCTTATAGACAAAAGAAATTTGTATCTCCCAGTTCTGGAGGCTGAGACGTCTGAGATCAAGGGGCCAGTAGATCCAGTGTCTGATGAGGGCCTGCTTCCTGGTTTGCAGATGGCTGTTCTCTTGTTGCATCTTCACATGGCAGAAGGAATGAGAGGGCACTAATCCCATTCATGAAAGTCCCATGCTTATGACCTATTCACCTCCAGAAGAACCTAGCTCCTGATACTATCACACTAGGGATTACTACTACAGCACATGAATTTGGGGGGAACATGAATATTCTGTCTCTAACAAATTATTGTGAAGCACTTTTGCTGAATGTCCACTGAATACTCAGGCCTATTATTGGATACTTTTTTCAGTTTCAATGATTTGTCCATCATTATACCAATACTGAAGTTCCTTGTTTATTTTAAACATAAAAATAGTTAATAACAGTAGTGTATGTTTCCCAAACTTGTCATTCCTTTTGAATTTTTTTTCATTATGATGAGAGTCCCTTTGCTTTATATAATTTTATGTCTCTGAAAAAATAAGAAAAGAAAGGAGAAAGATTTATTTTGAGTCTCTTATATCAGTCCCCAAATTTACCATTTCTGGGTTCACTACTGTCTGGTGTCATTTCCTTCCTCCGAAATAGTTCTGTTCCCTGCCACCTTTATCAATTTCTACAAAAATTTCTGCTTACTGATTATGATTATATTGAATCTACAGATTAAATTAACATCTTGATGCAAGTTTTCCAATTTATAAACCCAGTAACTCTATTTATTTAGATGTTAAATTTCTCTCAAAAATTTTATATCTTTCAGTGTACAGGCTTTAGAGATCTTTTGCCAGACTTATTGCTATGTATTATACTTATTGAAGCAATTATAAATCATGCACACATCAATTCATCTTGCTTATTCTTACTATATGGAAACACAGTAAAATTTTGTATATTGAGCCTATCTCTTGCAATTTTAGCAAACTAATTTACTGGTTACAGTAGCTTTTCTTTTTATTTTGTAGGCTCTATCGGATTTGCTACATAGACAAAAATAGTTTGCAAAATAGTTTCTTTTTCTTATCAAATATGTTTTTCTTTGTCTTTTACATGATCGCATTGGATATACCCTCAGGACAACATTGAACAGAGGTGTTGAGAGCAGAAATTCTTTCTATGTTCCTGATATTGGGGGGAAGCACTCAGACTTTCACTAGTAAGTATGATGATGCAAGTTAAAGGCTTTATGAAGATATCCTTATCAGGTTAAGAAAGCTAACTTCTATTCCTAATTTGTGGAAAATTTTAAAGAAGAATTAATACTGGATTTTGTCAAAGGCTTCTCTGCGTCTATTGAGATGAAAGGGTTTCCCTTTTTTTTTCAGTCTGTCAATATGATGAATTACATTGTTTTTCAAGTATTAAGCTAACTGCATCCTTTATATGAATCTTACTTTATCATTATGTATTATCCTTTTTATTTTTATTTTCAATGAATTAATTTGGTATTAGGGATTGAACCTAGTGGCATTCTACCTCTGAGCTACACCCCAGCCCTTTTTGTTTTTAATTTTTGGTTTTGAAACAGGGTCTTATTAAGTTGCTGAGACTGGCCTTGAACCTGTGATCCTCTCGTGTCAGCCTCCCAAGTACTAGTATTACAGGCTTGTGCCACCATGCCTGGCTATATTATCCTTTTAATTTTACATTTATTTATCCATTCATTCTTTTATGGTACTGGGGATTGAACCCAGGGGCATTCTATCTTTGAGGTATGCTCCCATCCTTATTTTATTTTTATTTTTAAATAGAGTCTTGCTAAGTTACTGCAGGCCTAAGTTGCTGAGGCTGCCTTCAAACGTGTGATCCTTCTGTCTCAGTCTCCCAAGTACTGGGATTATAGGCGTGTACCATCATGCCTAGCTATATTACCCTTTTTATATATTACTAGATTCAATTTGCTAAAATTTTATTAAAACTTTTTATACATCTATATTCATGAGGGTTATTAAGGAGAGGTTTTTTTGTGACGTTTTGACACCATAGTTATAATGACTTCATAGACTGTATTGGGAGGTATTCGCATATCTTCAAATTTGTGTTATTATTCATGTTTAAAAAATTTGATTGAAATAACCAATGAAACTAGATTAATGCTGACTTAATTATGTTCTTGATTTCAATAAAATATAAGATTTTACTTTAGCTCTGTTCTTCCACTCCTTTTTGGGTTATTATTGATACATATATTATATCCATGTATGTTATAAACCCAATATAAAGCATGTTATAAACTTTGCTTTATATAATTTTACATTTTTTTGAAAAAATAAGAAAAGAAAGGAGAAAGATGTATTCATAGAGTCTCATATTAATCCCAAATTTACCATTTCCAGTGCTTCTCTTGTGGGTTCATTCTTGTCTGGGGTTGTGTCCTTTCTCCAAAACAGTTCCATTCCCTGCCGCCTTTATATTTTTATTTGTCATATATATCTTTATAGTGTATAAGCCCAATGACCCAATTTTAAAATTAGTATTTTATGTAATTTTCTTTTAAATGACTAAGGTAAAAGAGAAAATACGTTTATAGTTTTGTTTATATGTATCAATATAATTACTTTTAGCTATACTCTTTGTTTCTTTATGCAGATTAAGCCTATCATCTGGTGCTATGTCCTTTCACCTAAAGATTAATATTATTAATATAGGTACTTCGTAATAATAAATATATATTTTATATATTCCTAGATTAAATTTGCTAAATTTTATTAAAACTTTATGCATCTATATTCATGTGGGTTATTGAATAAAGTTTTCTTTTTTGAGGTGTATTTTTTTGGCTTCAGCATCATTATATATATAAGATTAATATTGTTAATAGGTGAGAAAGTTATTATTCAACCATATTTTGAATTTATTTGCAGGTATCGAAAATAATTTGTGTGTGTGTGTGTGTGTGTGTGTGTGTGTGTACAAATCTTGGTATGAATGCAGCACAAAAACATTTTTAAATGAAAACAAGCTAAGAAAAAATATAAGGTATAATCCAATTTCTGTAATAAAACTGGGTGGATATTGATGAGTGTCCATGTAGATGAAAAGGAATGTGCTCATCAGGACACACTCCAAATTGCCAAAATGGGTTATAGGAAATGAAGAGGAAACGGGATGGAGGGAGCAGAGTCAGTTTTGGGCTTTCAGGTTTTATTCTCCATACTTTTGTAACAGCTTGAGTCTTTTACAATGAAATAGAGATTGTTTGCATTTTTGTGTAATAATAAAAATAAAAATACTTGAACACAGATTAAAAGTGAAATTAATAACCACTATCTGTCCTTGTTCTGCTTCTTTCCAAAAATTATCTATATCTCCAGAGTATGTGCCACCGATGAGCAACAAAGAAAATTGCAAATTTTTCCTGAGGGCAAATGAATCAATTTCTGAACTTTATTTCAATTTTAGAAATATTGGAAGGACTGATAACGATACAATATCCAGAGCCTGGACACTTCCCTGGGTCCAAATGAAAAGTCTTTGGGACAACCAAATGGTTGATCTCACCATTTTTCCTTAGACCTACACAGAAAGCAACATCTGATTAAAAGAGCCATGGCACGTTCTCATTTCATTCCTGCTTTCTTGCAAGATTGCAATTGTGATTTTACTCTCCTCACACACTTCTCTGTCCTTTCAATCCTGTTAACTCTTCTTGCTGAATTTCTTCATTCCTTTAATCCTCTCCTTCTGGACCCCTCACTATCTTTCTTCTTTTCTTTCTCCTCTTTTTCTTCCTCTATTAAGCTTCTGCTCATTCATGTGCAGTGATATCTTTAGATGGCTGCCCTCGCCTCTCTCCCCACCAGGGAGATATTGCACAGGTGCAGTCGCATCTGTCCCAGCGTGCCTGTCTGAGGATGCAGTAGTACACGGCAGTGTCTCTCAGCCTGGCGCGGGGCAGGATCAAGGTACAGGACTCTCTGTCAGCAGGGATCACCAGGGAGGCCATCCGATTGGTCACGTTGGTTTTTAGACCGTGAATCACATACTCTGGACCTTGGCGGGGAATCTGTCGATACCAATATATGTACTCATTGCCACTGATGGTGGGGTGGCTACAAGGCAAGTGTATAGGTTCTTCTTCAGTACACTCCATCCAACTTGGCTGTGTGGTCTTAGCATCACTCACAATACCTGAGGGGTCAAGAAACAACAGGTTAGCTCTGAATCGTGAAGTCTTGGCCCATCCAAAGATCAGGTTCACAAACACTCCCAGAACTTTTCTTCCTGGTCTTCCCAGAAAATATTCATACTTGAGTATTTTCATGTACGCTGCACTGGACAAGAGTAATATTGCTGGCATTTGCTCCTGCTTCCACAACCCTTGAGCTCAGCGAACCCAGCGCTCCTCATGGCCTGTGAGTGGGGACAGGGTCAGCCTCTCACACTGTTCTCCACTTCTTAAAGAAGCACACACATGCCCGTCCTTTTGGGAGGCAGCAGATGCCTCTCCTTTGTCTTTAGCCACAAAGTCTTTCGGTGTCAGGCCCAGAGCACTTACCCAAAGCCAGGAGAACAGGAATCCCTGCCGCCAGCCTCATAGTTCAAAGCAGACTGAGTGAGGTTCCTGGCCTCTGAGCTCAGACTCTGTCTGATCCTAGGCTGGGGAGGGCTCAAGCCACAAAGCAGCCCTGCCAGCCCAGGCCCCCACGCTGGCGGCCTCCCTGTTCCCCAGCCAAACCTCAGCTAAAGGCAGAGCGGCCTCCCCTTACGTCTATCTTCACCCCAGATTTAAATATAAATTTTAAAAGAGAGTAAGAATACTTTCCCTGTGTATGGCCCTAATTCAGAAGGTTTACAGCGAGATTCTTTTCAAGGTTCAAACCCAAGTAGGCTGTGTTGAATGAGGAAAATCATTTGAAGGGGATTGCCTAGCCCTTATTTACAGTCCTACCACTAATTGGTGGTTTGGTGCTCCATGGAGCTGGCAGGAAATGCCCTTTATTCCAAGAAATCATATAGAGCCCCATGTTGTAAGCAAAGAGAGACTTCCTTTCCACATCTGTAACACAAGTTAGGTCTTAGAAGCAATAATATATAGTTTAACTTCAGGAGTTAGAAACTTCTTTTGGTCAAACAATTATCATAAGCTAAATTAAAAATTAAATGACATGACACTGTAGAAAAGTATTTTTAACATATATAACAAAAATAATCTCATCTGGGCATGGTTGACACACTCCAGTAATCCCAGTACTTGGGAAGCTGAGGCAGGAGGATTGCGGGTTCGAGGCCAGCTTTAGCAACTTAGTGAGACCCTCAGCAGCTTTACGAGACCCTCTTTCCAAACAAAAAATAAAATAGGGCTGGGGTTGTAGTTTGGAGGTAGAATGCCCTTGGGTTCAATCCCCAGTAACCCCCCCTCCACACACAATTTTATAGTTGTATAACATTGCTGTGCTCAGTATGACCAAAAGAAGCAAAGTTAGAACTAAGCTAAAAGCCAAGTTGCCTGGGGCTCAGGCCTCCCACACCAGCTCCTGGAATGCAGTGGTATCTCTGGGTGGGTGACTCTGGTCTTGGCTCATGCACCAGTGACTTGTATGGTAACCATTTCCATCCTATGTGAGCCCCTCTCTAACATAAGTTTTCTCATCTCCAGCCCACACCTTAGGAGTGGCCTGCACTGAGGGCACAAAGGAGAAAAGAAGGAGGAGATGGGAAGAGAAGATTTGGAGGAGAGGATGAAACCATGCCATTTGACAGGAGAGGTAGAAGTAAACATGAAAGGCTTTCTCTGGTGATTCTCAAAAGTGGTTATCACAGAAATATGAAGGGAGGGGCTGAGGCTGGAGCTCAGTGGTGGAGAACTTGCCTAGCATATGCGAGGCCCTGGGTTGATCCCCAGCACCACAAAAATTAAAAAATAAATAAATAAAATAAAAAGGTGAAAATAAAACAAGTGGAAAGGAATTAAATTAAAATGACTCATTCCTTTCTGCTAAACTTGCCGATTCACTGTAGCAACAAATATCTGCTCATTTGAAATTAAACTATGTATTAATCACCTCTCTCTCTTTTTTATGCCTTTTGTGTGTGTGTGTGTGTGTGTGTGTGTGTGTGTGTGTATGTGGTACTGGGGATTGAACTCAGGGGCATTATTCCTCTGAGCTACACCCCCAGCCTGATTTTATTTTTTATTTTGAAACAGAGTCTCGCTAAGTTGTTGAGGCAAACTTCGAATCTGTGATCCTCCTTGTCTTAGCCTCCCAAGTACTGGAATTACAGGTGTGTGCCACCACGCCTGGCTCTCTCTTGTTTCTTGTTTGTTTGTTTATTATTTATTTTTGCTAAATTGGGGATTGGACCATGATTGTATGCTAGGCAAGTACTCTACACTGAGCTATATCCCCAGTCTGAGTAAGATTTTTTTCCCCTGACATAGAATCTCACTTTGTTGTCTAGGCTGGTTTCAAAATTGTGGGCTCAAGTTCAAGTGATGCTCTTGCCTTAGTAACCCGCCCTCCCCCAGTAGCTGGAACTACAGTTGCGGGCCACCACACCCAGCTCACCTCTCTCTTCTCTTTCCATGGGAGGCTCACTTATTTGCTTTGCGTTTGGGATGGGGCTCACCCCTGTCTTCCAAGGTGCTTCTAAGAAGCAAGTATAAAGTTTGAGGTGTGATTGGCTGATCTCGCTTAACATAATGTTCTCCAGATCCTTCCATTTTTCTTGCAAATGATGTTATTTTGTTCTTCTTTATTGCTGAGTAGAATTCCATTGTGTGTATTTCCCACAATTTTGTAATCCACTCATCTGTTGATGGACACCTAGGTTGGTTCCATAAGAAGGGACATATGTTTTCATTAATATGTGCAACCTGGGGAGTAGTGGGGACACACACGGGACTCCAGTTGATAATGGAGAACCCTCAGTGGGGCAAGGGAAGTGGTACAAGGGAAGGGGAAGGGCAAGAAAGAAGTGAATCAGTGGAATTACCATCATAAACAATATGTACATGTGAGAATATACCAACATCATTCTCCGTACTTCATATGGGTGGGGGGAGGCGGGAGGGACACTAAGAGCTGTGTGCATGTATGTTAACATCAAATAGATATTCATTGTGATGTGAGACTACAATGCACCAATAAAAGCATGTTTAAAAAAATAAAGTTCAAGGTGACAAAGGAGAGGAATGTAAATTCTTTGTGCAACTCAGCAATAGCCTCTCCCCCCTACCCCCCGGCGAGGAGCTGGGGCGCACAGCTGTGGCAGCTCCTCTGTTGACCGTCTAGTTGAACTTCCTTACTTAGAACCAGGAACCAAGTCGGCAACCTTCCAAGGTTTGCTTTTCTAAAAAAAAGCAAGACAGGTTTTGTTTTTTTTTTAAAGATAGGTATATTTGATATGATACCCCCATCTAGTGGCAAGGCTCGGTGAAGAGCTCCCTACCACAATGTTCTAAGAAAGACTGAATTATTTTCAGTCACTTTGGGAACTTAGAATTATTTTTTGCGACATTTTCTCAATGATTGCATTATTTTTACTTTCCATGGTATCTTGTCCCTCCCATGCTTGAAGGCAGTTCCAAGCCCACGTTAGGTGTTGTGTACCTTAGGATTTGGAACAGATTAAGCACATAATAATACTTTGTCAGGTGAATGTATTAATAAATATTTACTTATCACATTACTAGGAGGAGGTATATGGAATGACTCTTGAAATTATTCCAAATAATAATTTTCTGGAAGATAAATTGAACAAAAGTATCCATCAGTAAAGGTAAACACAATAAAGACCCGGAGGGGGGGGGGTTCCAGTAGCACACTAGCTCTCACTGCCCATCCTCCAAAAAAAAAAAAGAGAAATTCTCAAATCTAGAATAGAGAAAGCCTGGTTATGAGAACATGGACATATATGACATGATAGTCACATAATTACACTTAATAACTATTCACTGTGTATCTACTATGTGTCAGATTATAAAATGACAACAGTAATTCAGCAGTGGTTTAAATATATCAATAAAGAATACTGGGATTACTAAGGATATTTGTAATGTAGGAGTCATTCTACCATCTAATTCTATCATCTAACATATGATGACTAGAGTCAGACCAGCATTAGAACATTTGATCTAGTGCTCATTACTGCAGTGTTGAAACGGTGTGGAGAGTCAAGGCTGAGTCCAGAGCAGAACAATAAATATTGTGGTATGTTTTGCTTTTGTTTTTCCATTTGTATATAATAGCTCTGTTGAGATAGAATTCACATATCATATAATTCACCCATGTAAAGTGTATAATTTAATGCTCTCCAGTATATTCACGGAGTGCTGCGACCATCGCTATGATCATAGGACATTTTCATTGTCCCCTAAAGGGAAACCTGTACTTATTTGCAGTTACAGTTTTTCCCCATAAAACCCCCTCTATGCAATCATCAATCTGTTTTTTCTCTGTAGAATTTCTGGACATTTCATATCAATGAAATTATATAATATGTAACCTCTTAGGACTGGCTTCTTTCAATTAGCATGTTTTCAAGGTTTATCCAAGTTGTATCACAAATCAGTGCCTCATTACTTTTTATTGCCCAATAATATTTCATTGTGGGGATATACAGTCGCATATTTCTTATCAGTTCATCAACTGATAGGCATTTGGATTGTTTCCACCCTTTGACTATTATGAATAATATTAACTGTGAACATTTATGTACAAGTTTTTATGGGGATGGGTGTTTTCATTTCTCTTGGTATATACCTAGTAGTGGAATTGCTAGATCATATGATAATTCTGTTTGAGGAACTTACTCAACATTTTCCAAGTAGCTGTGCTATTATATACTCACAAATATATATGAAGGGTCAGCCAGGTGATGGCGTATACCTGTAATCCCAATATTTGGGAAGCTGAGGCAGGAGGATTGCAGGTTTGAGGTCAGCCTCAGCAATTTAATGAGACCCTCAGCAACTTAGCAAGACCCTATTTCAAAATAAAAAAATAATTAAATAGGACTAGGGATGTAGCTCAGAGGTAAAATGGCCCTGGGCTCAATCTCCAGCACCATACATTTACACAAAAAAGTATATCAGGGGTCTGTTTCTCCATCTTCTTACTTTTTGACTTTTTGATTAAACCACTAAGTGGATGTCATACAGTGTTTTCCTGTGGTTTCATTAGCATTTTCTTGGTAGCTAATGATGTTTAACATATTTTCATGTTCTTATTAGCCATTTGTATACCTTCTTTGGAGAGAAATGTCTCTTCAAACAACTGACACATTTTAATTGGATTATTGTCCTTTTATTATTAAGTTGTAAGAATTATTTACATATTTTAGATACAAGTACTGAACAGACATCTGATTTAAAACATTTTCTCCCTCAGTATGATGTATAATTACAATGCATTATTGAAAGTATAAAAATAAGTAAATAGCCTGGGTGTGGTGGTACATACCTGTAATTCCAGTACTTGGGAGGCTCAGACAGGAGGATCACAGGTTCATGGGCAGCCTCAGTAATTTAGAGAGACTCTCAGAAACCTAGAAAGACCCTGTTTCAAAACAAAAACTGAAAAATGGGCTGGGGATGAAGCTCAGAGGTAGAATGCCCCTGGGTTCAATCCCCAGTGCCCCCAAATAAATAAATATAAATAAATAAGTAAATAAATAAATATTTTCTCACACTTTGTGGGTTGTGTTCTTATTTTCTTGATTATTTCCTTTGAAGCACAAAAGTTTTAATTTTGATGAAATCCAATTTGTGCTATCTATTTCATGTGTGATTTTAATATCATATCTAAGAATGCTTTGCATAATCCAAGCTCACAAAGATTTACTTCTATGTTTTCTTCTCAGTTTTGTAGTTTCAGCTCTTATATTTAGGGTTTTAACACATTTTGAGTTGATTTTGTGGGTGTGAAATAAAGACAGACTCCAGCTTCATTCTTTAACGTGTGGATATCCAGTTGTTTGTCCAGACACTGCTGAAAACACTTTTTTTTTTCCACTGAATTGTCTTGGCACCCTTGTCAAAAAGCGACTGACCATAAATGTGTTTATTTTTGGATTCTCAATTTTATTTCATTGATCTGTGCCTATCATTCCTATAGCTTAGAAGTAAGCTTTGAAATTGGCAAATGTGTGTTCTCCAAACTTGTTCTTTTTCAAGATTATTTTGGTCACTTTGGGTCCTTTCAATTTCCATATGAATTTTAGGATCAGCTTGTCAATTTATGGTGCTCTTTTATTAGATGCATGTGTTTTTATAATATATTCCCAATGAATTGACCCTTTTGTCATAAAATATCCCTCTTTATCACTAATGATATTCGGGGTCTTAGTCTCTTTCATCTGATATTAGTACAGTCATTGCGGTTTTCACATGGTTGCTGTTTGCACGATATGTGTTTCTCTATCCTTTTAGTTTCAACGTATTTGTATTTTTAATTTAAAATATGTTTCCTGTAGACAATATAGTTTGATCTTATTTGATAATCCTTGCTTTTTGATTCTATTACTTAACCCATTCACATTAACTGCATAATTCACCTAATTGGGTTTACACCTCCCATTTTTATTTTTTTTCTTTATATCTCATACCTTTTTTTGTTCCTTTGTTCCTACCTTATTACCTTCTTTTGTATTGGGTATTTTCTCTAACATTTTAATCTCTTTAATGATTTTTCACTATTTTTTAGTTCTTAGTGGTTGTTCTAGGGCTTACTATATATATATATATCTTTTAAAAATTAAATTATTTAAATTATATTGTTATGCATATATATGTATATATATATATATATATATATATCCATTATAAACATTTCTAAGTGTATGGTGCACTGGTAGTAAGTACATTTATGTTGTTGTATAATCATTGCCAACAACCAACCATATAGAACTGTTTTCATCTTCCCAAACTGAAACTCTATTAAGTAATACCTCTCCCCAGCCTGTGGCACCACCATCCTACTTTATGTTTTTATTAAATTTTTTTGTGTGTGTGGTATTGGGGATGGAACCCAGGGGCATTCTACCTCTGAGCTACACCCCCAGCCCTATTTTATTATTTTATTTTTAAACAGGGTCTTACTAAGTTGCTGAGGCTGGCCACAAATCTGTGATCCTCCTGTCTCAGCCTCCCAAGTACTGGGATTACAAGTGTGCACCACCATGCCCAGCTGTCTTTATGAATTTGACTAATTTATGTATCACATATAAGAGAAATAAGTAGTTGTCCTTTTGTGACTAGCTTTTTTACTTAGCATCATGTTTTCAAGATGCATATATGTTGCCCCATGTGTCATATTTCTTTTCTTTTAAAGGTTGAACAAAAATCCACTGTATGTATATACCACAACATGACTGGTTTATGTCAATTGGGTAAATGAAAAGCTCAATAAGGTTACTCTCCTTTAAATCTAGTCAGGCTAATATTTTGTACTAAGATACAGGAAGATTATTTTCTGTAAACTTAAAAATAATTTTCTGATAGAAAAATATAACTAGACTACTTAAAAATAGCTTGTGTTATTTTTTGTTTAAGATTAAGTAGATTCTCTTGAATAAATGCTTCTTTGTTTGCTTTGGGCCATTAGGACAATTTCCAAAGACTTTGATTATTTTAGAAATAATTTTCATCAGTCATGGTTGTTTTGTTGGGGAGCAGGTAAGCGGAGCTTCTCACATTGATATTCTGGATGTAGAAACCTTTATTTCTAACAGAGGAGAGAACATTAGAGATTGTTCTTTTAAATGACAATGAGAACATTATAAATTGGTCAATTTAGAATTTCACGGCTATTTTTTGTTTTTCAAACTATTTTCAAAGGTTCTTATTTTAAACACACACACACACACACACACACACACACACACACAATTTTTTCTCTAGGACCATCTATGGAAAGTTTGGTCATCAAACTTGGCTGCTGAAAACAAACACAATGGCTTTGACTGCCTTTAAATAAAGCAGAAGGAAAATTTCTAAATTTGTTAAGTAGGTTGTAAGTACTATTTAAGTACTATACAGAGACCATAAACACAAAATCAAGCATTCCTTACTTCCTTTGCTGTACAGTGACAAGCAGATCCAAATATTCCAGCTGTGAGAAGTATCTAGAAAATGTGGCTGGCACCAGGTGTGGTGGCACAGGCCTGTAATCCCAGTACTTGGGAGATTGAGACAGAAGGATCAGAGGTTTGAGGCCAGCCTCAGCAACTTAGCGAGACCCTGCTTCAAAATAAAAAATAAAAAGGAAATGTGGCTGGTTTCTGCCAGTTGGGTAGATGAAGAGCTCGCTAAGATTACTTCCCTTTAAGTCTAGTCAGTTAGTGTTTCATACCAAGACTCAAATACAGAAAAAAAAATGTAATTTACCTCGCTTTCTGTTTAAGTAAGAACCATTGTCTGATGAAAAGAAAACATACTTCAATGTATCTTAAATTTATTTTGATTTTAAATATGGTCTTTCTCTGGTGACCCGTGCATATTTTAAGATTAGAGTGCTTATTCTTGTTATCAAATATACTTTCCTATCTTTCTTCCTTCCCAGAAGGAAGCTTGGCATTGGGGATGGGCATTTGTATTCTATGATTTCCCTTCTTGCTGGCTCTATCTCACCTCAAATCAATATGTGTAATCCTTGCTGAGGATCTGCACACCAGCTGCTGTGTGGGGTGCATTTGCTGCTGAAATTTCTGGTTAACACTGCCCGCTGCTCTTCACTGAGCTGTTCGTTGACTTGACCATTATAGCTGTTCATATGCTGATAAGGTCTGGCTCCCATTTGTCCTCTGTCCAAGATGTTTTATTCCTTCTTTCTCTAGTAAGAGTCATGCTGACCCTTGGTGTGGTAGTTCTTCCTGGCTTCATTGTTTTTCTATAAATGTCTTGATATTTCTTTGACAAAAGATAGAAACTCTTTTCTCCCACCCAAACATAAATATTAACTATTTTTATCATAATAAGTTTTATTTTCTTTACAGATTATCATCATCATCATCATCATCATCATCATTGCGGTACTGGGGATTGAACCCAGGGGCATTTTACCTCTGAGCTACACCCCCAGCCCTATTTTTTATTCTTTGTTTTGAAACAGGGTCTCACTAAGTTGCAGAGGGCCTCACTAAGTAGCTGAGGCTGGCTGGGAACCTGCCTGTGATCCTCCTGTCTCAGCCTCCCAAGTACTGGCTTTACAGGCCTGTGCAACAGCACCTGGTGCCAGTCACATTTTCTAGAAACCTCTCACAACTAGAACATGTGGATTCCTCTGTCCAAGAGGAAGAAAGGAATACCAAATCCTGAGAGAAGACGGTTATGTAGTGAGTAAGCCAACCTGAAACGATATTTGAATAAATGATGTGACCTGCTTGAAGAGATTCCCGGTGGAGAGTACCTCAGAATAAACCCTAACCTCACTGGGTTGCCTCTTGTAGACTTAAGCTGGAAGTTCTTGTAGACCACTGGAACCCTGAGGGCAAACCTTGTTGTGTTCCGGTCAGATCACCTCCGGAGGCCAAGAGCAGGGAGAACAGCGGAGAGTGGATATGAGAGACAAATGGAAGGCATTCAGCTGAGGGGGCCTGTGTAATTATCTATCCATTCACTCATACCACTCTTCTTAAATTCCATAGGCTTAATACTTGGCAGAGGAAGTCCTCCCATCTTGTTTTTCATCTCTCAGAGTGTTTCGAATATTCTCGACTTTTAAAAATATGTATTTTAGCCGGGCGTGGTGGCGCACGCTTGTAATCCCAGTACTTTGGGAGGCGGAGACCGGAGGATCCGGGTTCGCGGCCAGCCTCAGCTCTTTCGCTGTCTGTCTCTCTCTCTCTCTTTCTCTCTCTCTCTCTCTCTACTTAGTGAGGCCCTCCGCAACTTCGTGAGACCCGGTTTCAAAATAAAGGATAAAAAATAGGGCCGGGGGCGTAGCGCGGAGGTAGAACGCCCCTGTGTTCGATCCCTGGTACCGTCCCTGGTACCGCAAAAAAAAAAAATGTATTTTAGAATATAATTGTCCATTTACACACACACACACACACACACACACACACACACACACACACACACCTATTGATATTAATGGGGATTTCATTGGATTTTTTGCCAAACATGAGAGAGTTGATGTATTTGCGTTATACAGCTTCCAATTCATGAACATGGTGTTTTCTCCCATTTGTTTAGATCCTCAATTCCTTTTAGTAATGTTCTATAGTTTTCTGTGTTGAAGTCTTGCAAATATTTTTAAAATTTATTTTTACATATTTTGTATTTTTAATGCTATTTGAAAGATACTTTTGAAAAGTTCATTTTGGATTTCTTATTGCTTACAACATAAAATCTGATGTTTTAAACTGGGTGTGGTGGCACACACCTGCAATCCCAGTATTTGGGAGGCTAAGAAAGGAAGATCACAAGTTTGAGGCCAGGGTGCAGTAACTTAGTGAGATCCTGTTTCAAAATAAAAAAGGCTGCGGGTGTAGCTCAGTGGTATAATGCCCTTGTGTTCAATATCCATTACCACAAAGAAAATCTGGTTTTTATTATTACATTGAAAACTAATTTAGTAATGCAATACATTTATAGATTATTTTGGACTGTGTATAATACAATCATGTCAACTGTGACTAATGTTATTTATTTTTTTATTTCTAATTATTAAATTTTTTTTCTTTTCTTTTTATACTGGTTAGGACTTCCAGTATATTGTTTAACAGAAATAGTGGTTTTTCTTTCTTTCTTCTTTTTTTTTTTTTGCTTCCTTGAAAGTGTTTAACATTTCACAATTAAGTTGTTTGTTTGCTGTGTCTTACATATTCTTTACCAGAATGAAGAAGATTTTCTTCTACTCCCAATTTGCTAGGAGTCTACTTATTTATTATAAATAAATGTTTATTACATATAAAATGGTTTTTGTGTAACTATTGAGATAATTAAATTGTGTTTTTATTAATAAGGGTTATTACTTTGATTCATTAAAATGTTAAATAGTCATTACATCAACTCCAACTTGGTTGTGATATATTATCCCTTCTTATAAACTATTAATTCTTTTTGCTATTGTTCTATTTAGAATTTTCTAATTTATATTCACTGAGAGATTGCCCTGTAATTTAAAAATAAAAATGTCATCAGCCAGGGTGTGTTGGTGCACGCCTGTAATCCCAGTACTTGGGAGGCTGAGACAGGAGGATCACAGGTTGGAGACCAGCCTCAGCAACTTAGTGAAGCCCTCAGAAATTTAGTGAGACTCTGTTTCAAAATAAAAAATAAAACCGGGCTGGAGTGTAGCTCACAGGTAGAATGCCCTTGAGTTCAATCCCTGTAAACACACATACACACACACACACACACACACACACACACACACACACACACATTGATATTGTTATTCTGGCTTAGTATCAAGATTATGATGGCCTTGTAAAATAAATGGGAGAAATGTTTCCTCCTTTTTTCCTTGTGTTTAAGTAAGATCAGTGTACCAGTCATGTTATGATAGGTTATGTGGTTGTAATAATCAACTCCAAACCCCAATGGATGAAAGAAAGTTGTTTATTTCTTTCTCATTCCTAGTGCATTTTGTGCTGCTATGAAGACCCCCGATGAGATTCTGACTGTGCTCTATGCAAAGCGCTCCTTTGCCCATTGTTTTTCACATTTTCTGGCTCAGCTCTCTAGAATATTCTTTTCCCATCATCTTTTTTATTTTATTTTAATTTATTTTAAAAATATGCTTTATTGGTGCATTATAGTCTTACATCATAATGTAAATCATGTTGACAGTGACATACATGCACACAGCACTTGGTGCCCCCCCTGCCTCCCCATTTCCCCCCTTCTTTGGCCACATGTTAACTGCAAAAATTGGCATTCTGTTGGAAGAGAAAATGAATGGTTTTAGTACTATTTTAGATTCCAAAATCTAGCAGTTGGAGGTGAAAATCAGTGAACTACTCTTGAATTTCCTGAATAAACGGGTTTGTCTAATCTAATTGCTTAGGAGCGATTTGAAAAGCACTTAGTGACTTATTTTAACCCAAGGTACAAATAAAATACCTGAGAGTCTTTGGGAAGAATGCTGTTTTATATGCTGAGCTCAATACAGGAACATTTTCAACAGACAGAAAGTTGACATAAGGTCTCAACTGTGCCACCTCTGTGCCTGCCTTCTTCCTGTCTGCTGTTCAAGGGTTTTCCCCAAACTCCTCAGCAGGTGGCTGCCCTTTATGATTTCTAAGGTTTTTATCTATCTTCCCCTGTCATTTCTATTTCTGTGGGATTCCAGAGAGTATAGAAGTACTTGGCTGAGTCTGCCAGTTGTAAGGAAGAGATGGTGAGCTTGATGGATTTTTTTTTTTTTTTTTGCCTTTTGAAAGTTCACAGAGTAGAGATCTCGCTTTGCATGTGGCTCAGAATACTCCCCATGAATAAGGAAAACCATCCCTCCACTGGGAGGCTGCTGGTACCAGTATAAAATATACGCATTCCATTTGGCTTTGTACACATAGTCCAAGGTCACAGCTTGCTCTTCCTGCACGGTTCCTGTGTTCTGAACTTGGGTTATTCTCTGAGTCATGCACTGGATCCTATGGAAAAAGGAGAAAATAGAGTTGGTCCCCTCAAATGTCCCAGGTGGACATAACTCACAACACAGGGACAAAGAAAAGAACTACATAGATTTCCCCACTTCTCTTCCCTCTTAATGCCCCCACCAGTTACAAATTGCATAATCCCCTCCTCCGGCTTTGAGAGTAAACTGAGGACCTGTGTTTGTAGCCACATTCATCCATTGAGCCAAAAAGGCCAAGCATGCTCACAGCAGGCCAGGGCAGAGCATGTTAGAAATCCTTCTGATAGAAATCAGCATTCTTCTCACTCAGTCCGAGACACCGACCCTTCTCTGAGTGCTTGAGTGCAGAGCTCCTGGAGATGCCAGTGGCTTCCGCCTGCAGACAGGAAGTTAAGTGCACAAGTACACCACTCTAGTCAGAGACTGAAAATCTATTCCACTCCAAACCCCTGTTTTGCCTTTGTGTTTTCTGTGGCAATACATTTGAAAAATAGCCATTGTATCTAGCAAGAATAAAGCTTAATGATCTTTTTGTTATTGGATTTTTTCCTAAATATCATTGCGATCAGATACCATAATTTAAATGATTTCAATCCTTAAAAATGATTAAGGTTGCTTTATGATCCAAAACAGAATCAATTTTGATAAATACTCCATGTATATTTGAAAATTGTATTCTGTTGTTTCGGAATAAAGTGTCTTACATATGCAAATTAGCTAAAGAATATTAATTATTTTGGTCATATTTTCTATATGTTTCCACTGAGAAATGTGTCCCAATGCCTGCCACTATGGTTGCATATTCATTTATTGATCTTTTAGTCAAGAAATTCTACTAATTTAATTCTACCGATGAACTCTACTGACTTGTGTTGTTTTTTAGCTATACTATCAGGTACATATAGAAATAGAATTGTCTTATCTCCCTGGTAGATTGTGTGCTTAATCATTTTGAAGTGTTGTTCTGTGTCTCTGGTAATAAGTCCTGCTTTAATGTCTACTTTATCTGGTATAACTATACTTAGTTACTCAGCTTTCTTTGGTTAGGGACTATAAATGTTTGGATCCCTACCTCTCACCATATTCAAAAGTTAACTCAAAGTGGCTCAACAGCCTCAACATATGACCTGGAATTATAAAACTCTCAGAAGAAAGCATAGGTGTAAATCTTTATGACCTTGGGAGCGACACTACAACTAAAGAAAAAAATAGATAAATTAGAAGTTATCAAAATTTAAAACTCTTCTGCTTCAAAAGACACTGTCAAAAAATGAAAAAGATAACCCATAAAATGGGAGAAATGATTTGCAAATCATATATCTCATAAAGGTGTAGTATATTGAATATGTAAAGAACTTTTACAACTCAGAAATAAAAAGACAAAAATCCTTAAATTAAATGGTCCAAATATTTGAATAAACATTCTTTAAAGTGGGTATACAAATGTTCAATAAACACAGGAAGACATGTTCAAATTTATTAATCATCATGTAAATGCAAATCACAATCAAAGATGAATACTACCTCACACCCACTATGATGGCTATAATAAAAACAACAGACAATAATAAATTAGGATGTGGAGAACTTGGAACCCTCTTATGCTGCTGGCAATAATGTAAAATAGTGAAGCATTTTGGAAAACAGCTTGGCAGTTACTCAAAAAGTTAAATTTAAATCTACCATATGACCTAGAAATTCCACTTCTATGTATGTACCCAAAGAACTAAAAATATATGTTCACAAAAAACTTGAACACAAATGTTCATCTTTAAAATCATGCTAAGTGAAAAAGGCAGGCACAATAGGTCACAAATTATATGGTTCCATTTATATAAAATATTTAGAATAAGTAAATCCATAGATACAAAAAGGAGGTAAGTGGTTGTTGGGGGCTGGTGTGGTGAGGAAGGGATAGGAGTGATTCCTAAGAGGTGTGAAGTTTCTTTTTGGAGTTATGATAAGGTTCTGGAATTATATAGTTATTATGGTTGCACAGATTTGTAACCATACCAAAACAACTGGATGATACCCTTTAAAAGGTTTAATGTTATGCTATTTGAATTCTACCTCAAGTATCTACATGTAACAGGCAGAACTATTCTATGGTTTTGTATTAATAAGAATAAAGCCTATTTCCATGGTGGGTATTGACTTGGAGAAAGCATGAGGTATTTTTCAGGGTTATAGGGAATGTTCTGTCTTAGTTTAATGATGGTTGCAGGGATATATACACTTGTCAAAGTTCATTGAACTATACTTAAGATCTGTGTATTTTACTATATATAAAATATACTACAATACAAACAAAATAATTTGAACACTATCAATCAGTAGGGGATTGATTGGTATATTTACACAATGAAAAAATTTGCAGCCTTTAAAGAGAAGACAATTAGTGGATGGTTATTGCAGCTGAATGACAGATAAAAGGGGGTTCATTATATTATTCTTTCTAGTTTGTGTGCTTTTGAAAACTTAAATTAAAAAGTAAATACTAAGGTTAAAATAATAAGACAGCTCTTTTAGTGTACTTACAATGACGTTTTCCAATGATACAGCACACACACACACACACACACACACACACATATATATATACACATACCATATACATATATGTAATATTCAAGAAAAAATTTAATTTTAATAGTGAGTTTACTAGGCTACTGAGAATAGTGGGGATGGAGGTGAGAGAAAAAGTTGTTTTTCCCCCATATATCCTTTTGGATAATTTTTATTTTATACCATATGTTTTATTCCCTATTCAAAAATTCAAGGATAACTTGTACTAAAAGTATTTTCACTACTCTTAACCATCCTTTAGAGATTTTAATCACTTTTTTGCTTTATAAAGTAGGTGGTGAGCTTTCCCCCTCTATTTTGATCAGTTTGACAAAAATATTTATCTTCCTTTCTTGAAGGAACACTGAGAAAAACCAAGAAAGTTCATCCTGTTGCTGATGTACATCCAGACCTATTTGGTCACAATCGCCAAACTCTTGAGTAGTGTCATTGATCTCTGGGGTGTGCACTGTTATTGAAATGTTTTACCCAGTTATTTCTGATGAGCAGATATCTACTAGAAGAGAGAGAGGCAGAACAGACCCTATTTCAAAAGAAAAAATAGAAAGGTCTGGGGGTGTAGTTTTGAGGTAGAATGCCTCTGAGTTCAATCCTCAGTACCACAAAAAAGAAAACAAACAAACAACAAGAATAAAGAAAGAAAAGAAAAGAAAGGAAGAAGTCAAATTATCACTGTTTGCAGATGATATGATCTTATATTTAGAAGATCCAGAAAGCTCCACCAGAAGACTTCTAGAGCTGATAAACAAATTCAGCAATGTAGCAGGATACTAAATCAACATACGAAAATCAGTGGCATCTCGATGGCCAATGGTTCAATCCCCAGTACCGCAAAAAAAAATAAAATAAAAACAAAATTAGAAAAACAATCCCATTCACAATAGTTTAAAGAAAACAAGCAAATAAAAACCTGGAAATAAAACTAACCATGGGAGGTGAAAGACCTCTACAATGAAAACTACAAAACACTGAAGAGAGAATAGAGGATTTGTTGAGTCTTTGCTGGTGGAGGAATGAGCAAGTTCCTGAGAGTATCTTTATGATCCTGTGGTTTCAGCAAGGTTGTGAGTCGTGGGACTAACTTTGGACTTGATAAGGAGAAACACAAAGGAGCATCACAAGGCTGAAGGCTTGAGTAGTTGCAGTTCATTCTGGTGCAGATTGGTTTTTGGACCTTTCAAAATGGATTTTGAAGATGCAATTATGGATACCATGGATATTCAGGGATATCTTCCACATTATTATTCTCCTCGAGCTTGATTCAAAGATTATATCTTTGTAACATATTTTCTAGTATGCTTAGAATACACATTAGAAGCAATTAAATTAGAAACAATTGAAGGGTTTTATGTAGGATGTATTTTTCCCCTAAATTTACAAGTGATTGACTAAATCAATAAGAGTAAGTGTTGAACAAGTATGGACATCTCACTTTGAGTTCAGTTGGGTTGAGTTTATGGGGAGATAGGTCCAAATTGCTCAGAAATAGGGTACAACCAGGAAATAGCTGACACTGAATATACTCCATTTGTGGTTTTGGCAAGCTGCCAGACCCTTAATTGAGGGCATAGGATTGAGAGAACCATTAAGGGTTCGGCCCCGTATCAGGGCTACGGCCACATGTGATAGACTGTTTAATATCCTTAGCAGAGAACTTGCAGGAGGGATTTCTAGGAAATTCCTAAGGCAAGACAAATGTCTCATCAGAGTCAAAAGACTGTTGTAGTGTAATTGACCAAAATAGTTGGGAATTAGATGACTGTATAAAGGAATATCGAAATTTATAAGCTGCAGTCTCCTCTCTGGTGCTTCCATGAACTTAGTCATGAACAAGATTCAACTCAGATCCTCACATCTGTAGCACTGTCTCCTCACATACATCTTTTCCCAGTTGTGGTTAAGCAAACCTGAGATGGGCATGGGGCTGTAGGGGACATCAATCAACAGACTCAACTGCAGGGAGCATGAGAATCAACAGGCATGGCAGGACAAGCTGGAGTTGGCAAGGGTTAGAGTGAAGCCGAGAAGATAGGAATATTTGTCTGGTCTACAGTATGTTGCTGTTGTATGATGTACTCCAATGGTCCGACATACTCCGGTCTATAATCTTAGCCAAGATTATAGTCTGGCCAGTCTTGAGGCATTATAGCATATATACCTCTATTTTGCCTGCTTGTTGTTTCTGAGTATCTTTCCTATAATTCTTCTCCAGAGACTGGACTGAATAGATATAAAACCTTTGAGAATCCAGTATAGTTTTTAAATGCTACTCTCCATATGTTGCTTGTTTTTGACGTACTCCATGGGAAGAAATAGAAATGTGCTGTTATCTGAGGAGTGTGACTTTTACATGTGGTCCTGCTTGCTCTCTGAGCCAGCTGTGAGGGAGTGATTCCTGGAATAAACTCAACAACCTCCTGTCTAGATCTTGTCTCAGGTGTCTTAACCACTAGCTGCTAATGAATGTCTGGGTGGGGTTTATGAAACTTCCCTGAGAATATGAGAATAGACAGTTTCCTCAGGTTGAGTTCTGGCCTTTTTGTAAAGCTCTTCTATTTTCTTTTCACAGTGGGCTCTGAGACCACAGAAATATGTTGCAGAGTCTTCCGGCTGTGATGTTGATATGATGAGCTGGATAGTTTTAGCTGCTTTCTGAAAGTTAACAGAATATCGACCCTTGTTGCATTGGTTTTTGTATTTGTGTCCTGAAGAATGAAGAAAATAATCTCTCCACTTGGAGGTATTTTGTACCAATATAATATATAATATGTGACTTCTGTGTCATATAAACAGTCCAGTTCCACGGTCTCGCCTTCCTGCCTAGATTCTACTGGTTGCAATTGAATGACCTCCTGGGACATGCCGGAGCCTGTAGACAAAAGGAAATAAGATGAACCCCTGAGCTAAACTGAATAGGAATTGCTATGAACTTCCGAGGCAGTAGTTAAACATCAGTCAAGGCAAAAAGAGTCAAAATCTTGCCTGCCTTCCTATTATCCCTGAGTCTTTGTCACATTTGACCAAATTTTCACCCCATTCAGCCTTCCTTACTATCCTCCCAATCTTAGACTGCCCTCAGCCTCACCGTCACCTACTGTCCCTACTGAGGAAGACAGAGGCCATCGGTGCCCACGAGATGCTGAGAAGTGTCATGCTGGCACTCTTGTTTCTAGGAAAATCTCTCCTGCTCTAGATGTCTTATTTGTTTCGTGTAAAACTCCACCTAGAATTATTTGATATGGGCAAAGCAACTGTCTTAGAACAGGAAATCGGTATGGTGGGGAAGGGGAGGAGCATGTTGTCCAATCATCTCCTGCTCATACTTGCATAGATTAAATTGAGCCACTGGCTGTGTTTAAGATAGACTCTTTCCCCTAATAAAGTTTGCTCAGTCATTCTCCAGAGATATGGGACAATGGCACTTTGTTCCCCAATTTAGATTAACATTAAAAAATACAATACCATTTGTATTTTTTGAAGTGTCTATTCAGTTCGGTTGCCCATTTAAATTTTTTTTTAGTGTTAAGCTTTTTAAGCTTTTTATATATTCTAGATATTAGACCTTTGTCAGATGGGTATGTGGTGAAGTTCTTCTCCCATTCTGTAGGCTCTTTCTGTAGAATCTTGATGGTTTCCTTTGCTGTGCAGAAGCTTTTTAATTTCATGCTATCCCATTCATTAATTATTGTTTTAATTAAAATGTTCATCATCTTTAGAAATCAGGGAAATGCAAATCAAAACTATACTGAGATTCCATCTCACTCCAGTTAGGATGGCAATCATCAAGAACACAAATAATAATAAATGCTAGTGAGGAGGTGGGGAAATAGGAACCCTATTACATTGTTGGTGGGACTGCAAAGTAGTACAGCTGCTTTGGAAATCAATGTGCAGATTTCTCAGAAGATTGGGAACGGAACTATCATATGACCCAGCAATCGCACTCCTGGGCATCTTTCCAAAGGAAATAAAATTAAAATATTTTAATCAGACTTGCATATCCATGTTCATAGCAGAACAATTTACAATAGCCAAACTATGGAACCAGCCTAGATGTCCATCAATGGATGAATGGACCACAAAACTTTGGTATATACACACAATGGAATTTTACTCAGCCATAAAGAATAAAATTACACCATTTGCAGAAAAATGAATGGAACTTGAGAATACTATACTGAGTACACCCAGTCCCAAAGAACGAGTAGATGTATGTTCTCTTTTATATGTGGAGCTAGAGAGATATTCGGAAACAAGGGCAACATTAGATAGATAAGCAGAGACTCTAGGGGAATGACTGAGGGTGATTAGGGAAGTGGGGAGGGATGAGTCATGAAGAATACAATAGTAGAAATAACGCCATGAACATATACAAAATTGCCAATTCCAATCTCAAAGACTTGTGGGGGGGATCCGGTGGGGAGGGCAACAAGAGTTGTGTGCATGTGTTTTTCTTTTTTTTTTTTTTCATGTTTTTATT
>PVJS01016297.1:0-37671 GCA_004027185.1 Glis glis
AAAAAAAAAAAAAAAAAAAAAAAATTAGGGTAAAATTCATACCTTATGAATTATTGTAAGAATTAAAGAAAGTAAATGAGATGATCATACCCCATATCTGGTAAGAAAAGGAAATTTACATTTCCCTTTCTATTATTCTCTACTTTTATTTACTTCATTGTATTATCCTGGAAAATAAAAATATTATCACTAGTTTTATTTTATAATCAGGCAGAAAATGCAGAAAAAAGAAAATTAAATTAAACAGGAATTATCAAATGGCATCAATACATAAAATGATTTGAGGGAAAATATATTAAAGCTTTAAATATATTAAAGTGAAGTAAAAATTAATATTTTATTTTACAATATATTGAAATCATTAATACATTTACTCCATCCAGACGGATATATTAGAAACACAATCTTTGTCATTTAATATCATTGTTGAAGGATTTCACAACTCTCAACAGATTGCTACAAATCAGATTTGAATTTGCCAATTTCTGAAAACATCTGTCTTCTGCTGTAATCCAAAGCAATTAACTGCACAGCTTATAGGAAGGAAGATTCATTTGTTCGTAGTTTTTTGGAGCTTCTGGGTTCAGTCCAAGTGAGGCCTAGATCTATAGATCCCACGACAGGGTGGCGGGAAGCAGAGAGGAGAGAGCAAGGCTCTGCTCTCATATGATGGAGACCTGAAGCAGAGAGAGCCAGCAAGATGGGGGAGGGCAGGGTGAGAACCATATATAGTTCCCAATGCCACACCTCCAGGGACCCCTCCTTAGCAACCAATCCCACTTCCAACATGGCTACCTTGTTTCCATGAGGAGTAAGGGGGCAATCTAAACCCAAACCATTACAATAGCAAAAGCCAACTATTTAGAAGAATAACATTTCTTTGAATACCTCACAAAAGGATATGTTGTGAGATCAAGAATTGGAGAGAAAAATATTATGGGAAAATATCAATATTTAACAATTTACTATTATCAATCTTGGGGGCAATAATAATCATGTTACTATAAAAACACGTTTATAATTAAACCTATAATTTTTATTTTATTTGAACATGCCATTTCTGCTGGAACTAGTCAGATGGTTGTCGATAGCTGAGTTGAAGAATGGAAAAACATGCAGTCACCATTGTCAAAAGGCAGTCCTCGGAGCGTTCCATTCAGTTACTTACATCTTGCTTGGTTGGATTGAAGCTGATGAATTACAGCCTGAGATTTTTGGCTGCAAGCCACTGTAGATAATATTTCACAGTTTTTCCATCAGGTTCTTTCTATAACCTATTTAGCAGCATGAAATCCAAAATTGTTTGTCCTGGCAATAATCAGAGTTTTGATCTCTGCAAGAATTTTCTATTTTGATTTTTCTTCCATTGTAGGTATGTTTTCTTTTACTTAATTAGTTTGTTTGGAAGCTACCACTGTATGGATACCTGCAATCATTATTACTTTTGGAGGATGTGTGGGGTTGTTGGAACTGTGCTTATACTGTAGGGCAAATTACCTCTAAACACCATCCAAAAAAGAAGGGAATTTTAAGAAGGTGGATCACCTCTGTTTGGCTGCAAAAAGAAGAAAAATAATTTTGAAGCAAATATATATTTTATAGATACATATTTTTGTGGTACTGAGGTTTGAACATAGGGCCATTCTACTTCTGAGTTACACCCCAGCCCTATTTTATTTTGAAATAGGGTCTCACTAAGTTTCTGAGGGTCCAGCTAAGTTGCTGAGGCTGGTCTTGAACCTGTGATCCTCCTGTCTCAGCCTCACAAGTACTGAGATTACAGGCATGTACCACCATGTCTGGCTTAGATATATAATTTATATACACTCATACGGAGACTTATTCATGAGCTAAATAATCCAAGACTCCCAGGGGATGCCTGAAATTGCAGATAACATCAAATTCTATATATGTTATATTTTTCCTACATATCCACACTTAAATGAAGTTTCATTTATATATTTAGCACAGTAAGAAATTAGCAATAATAAGTAATAATGAGATAGAACAATTATAACCATATAACGTAATGAGTATGAATGCAACCTTTCTTGCTCAAAATATCTTATTGTACTGTTCTCACCCTTCTGATGATGGTGTGGGATGATACAATACTTGTGTGAGGAGAATGACATAGACCTCATGAGGTAGCATTAGGCAGCTATGTGTGATTTGAACGTACATGCTACAACACCATGACAGTGGATATGATAACAGGGATGGCTACTAGGTGACTAAAAGGCAAAGAGTGTATAGAGTGCAGATCTAACAAAGGGATGATTTGTGTCATGGGCAGAATGTAGTAGGGCAGTGCTAGATGTCTTAAAGTTCATGAATTCTTTATTTCTAGGATACTCCATTTTTCAATTTTGGAACTCAATTGACTGTAGACACATGAAACCACAGAAAGCAAAACATAAGGGAAGAGGAACCTCTGTACACTGATCTTGTCCCTAATAGTGTGCACTTCCCTTCCTTTGTAGGTGAGTTATTGACAACTGTGGATATAGCAGCCAACCTCTGAGATGGCTCCCCATGGTCTCTACTTTCCAGTATTTACATCTTTAGCATTTCCCTCCTGCACTGTCAATAACATAAGGCTGAAGTCAGGCTATCAATTTCAAGACAAGCCTATTTTTAAAAGATTGTAGTTTTCATAGTAGGCATGTGCTCATACTCTGTCTTTCTTGCTCTTGCTATGGGATCATTTGCTCTGGGAGAGGCCCATGTGGGTGGAACAAAAGCTTCCTGACAACGACCGTGTGAGTGAGGTTAGAAGCAGAACTTCCAGTCCAGGCCAATATTCAAAGACTGCTACTCCTGACAACAGCTTTTTTGCAATTGCATGAGAGACACTGAACCAAAAACAGACAAGTAAGCTGCTCCTCTAGACCTGAAAATATGAGAAATTATTTTTAAAGAAGTTGATAATTAAACTCTCAAAGGTTTGCATCATCTACCTTTTCAACAAGGTGCCACAAAGACAGAGAAGCTTGAACATGTATTCTTAATCACCTGGGTGGTATATACATGTTACTTGACATATAATTCCCTTTGCTTATTTATTTTACTCTTTAAAACACATGGGGAATTTTAGTCTACTTAATTGTTTTATATGCTTTTATTGGTACCTTATAGTCTCACATCATAATGTAGTTCATAGTGGTAGTGACATACATGGACATAGTATTTGGTGAGCTTCTCCCTGACTCCCTCCCCACTCCTCCCTTTCCCCATACACGATATTGAGATTGGCACTGGTATGCTCACACATGTACATAATGTTAGTGGAAGCATATCCTTCATTAATTCTCCCTCTCCCCCCCCACCCTCCCCAAGACTACCACCCTCACTCCACTGGAGTTTTTCCTCCATTGTCTAAAATTCCTCTTGTATCCCAGTTATTCCCTAGCTTCCATATATGAGATAAACTTTCACTTCACTTTCTATGACTGGCTAATCTCACCTAACATAATGTTCTCCAGGTCCATCCATTTTTCTAAAAGTGACATAATTTTGTTCTTCATTGCTGAGTAGAATTCCATTGTGTGTATATCCCATAATTTTGTAATACTTCATCTGTAGATGGACACCTGGGTTGGTTCCATAATTTAGCTATTATGAAAATGAAAACAATAATTAATAAATGGGACAACATTAAACTAAAGTTTCTGTTCATCAGAGGAAATCAATAAGAGTCTATAAAATGGGAGATCTATGCCAGCTATTCCTCTGATAAAAGACTCATATTTAGAATATACAAACTACTTAAAAGACAACACTAAAAAAAGAATAACTCAATCAAGAAATGGGCAATTGAACTAAATATTCACTTCACAAAAGAAGAAATACAAATGGCCAACAAATACATGGAAAAATGTTCAACATCACTAGCAATCAGGGAGATGCAAATTAAAACTACACTGAGATTCCATCTAACCCCAATCAGAATGCCAATCATCAAGAAGTCAAACAACAATAAATGCTGGTGAGGATGTGGGGAAATAGGAACTCTTCTACACTGTTAGTGGGATTGCAAAGTAGTACAGCCGCTATGGAGATCAGTGTGGAGATTCCTTAGAAATCTGGGAATGGATCCACCATTTGATCCAACTATATCATTCTTGGATATCTTTATAAAGGGACTTAAGTCAGAATATTATATTAATACATGCATATCCATGTTTATAGCAGCACAATTAATAATAGTCTACTTAATTGTATATAATGTTCTGTTATAAAAAGTGTGAATTACTTGGCATTTATTAAACCACATGATTTTTCTCCTCCAAAAATATAATTTAAGTTCATATTTAAGAAACTAAACCATGCTTATTCTTTTGCTTAGAAAACCCACCTCACATGTTACAGAGTATTCTGATGGACATGATACTAAATATAGAAAATTTACTATAGGAAACATCATGGTGTACATTATTCACCATACATCTAGCCTCAGACACTTTATATAATAACTCAATTAATATTAATGATGACTGTGAGATTAATAGTACTTTCCTCATTTATAACATCATGAAGGAAACACTTCAATTAATGCTATGAAGATATATGGAATTATCAATGCCAATCTCAATATCACGCACAGAGAAAAAGAGGGACTGGGGTGGGATCTGGGGAGAAGCTCACCAAATGCTTTGTGCATGTATGTCCCTATTATTCTGAACTTCATTATGATGTGTGATTACACTGTGCCAATAAAATTATATTCAAATATGATGAAAATAAATTTCACAGAGAATAGTAATGGTAAATTCAATGTCAGGATTCTAATTCAGGGCTGTATGCATTGAAACTAGATTATTTTGTGAAGTTGAGCTATCATTAAGGCTATGTACATACATTAGTATTTAATTATTCAGTCAAAATTATAGTGTGGGGTAAATACCACAACACAGAATTCCAGCTCAGGTGCATGTGGGAAAGACTTACTAGAGGACATACCTATCATGCTCCCTTGCCACTTCCCCAAGCCATGAGTATTGTGAATATACAACAGTGCAAGTTACCAGGGAGGCATGAGGAAATTGGACAAACGATACTGAAGCTAGAAGAGGCAAAAGTAATATGCTGGACTCATAGTCCATTCGACTCTCCCTTGTGGCCAGTGTGAAAACCTGATGGTTCCTGGCTCATGACAGTGGACTATTGGGATCTAAATAAAGTGATATCATCCTTGCATGCAGTGGTACCCAACGTTTCAGAACTGATGGGTTATTTGTCTCAGGAACTGGGACAGTTCCATTACGTTGTAAACTTGGCGAATGTCTTTTTCTCCAATGACATCACCCTGGAAAGTGAAGAACAATTTGCTTTTACCTGTGAAGGGCACCAATGGACCTTTTTGGCATTGCCCCAGGGATATCTGCATAGTCCCACCTTGTGTCATAGTCTGGTGGCACAGGATTTGGCCTCTTGGCAGAAGTCTGAGGGTGTATGGTTGTACCACTATATTGATGATATTACGCTAACCTCTGATTTTCTTACAGAGTTAAAAGCAGCTGCATGCAGCCTCTAAGACCCTCTCCAGGGATGGGGGTGGGCTGTCAAAGAAGACAAGGTCCAGGGAACTAGATATTCTGTCAAATTCTTGGGAATTTTCTAGTTGGGTAAGACAGAGGTGATACCTGAAGCAGTGATAGACTGGGAATGGTAAATCAGGTGATTCACAAAGCAGTGATAGACAGGGAACAGTCAAATGGTCACAGACATTTCTGGGTGTTTGGGGGTTTTGGCAAACCTTTATACCCCACTTAGCTATGCTTATATGCCCCTTACATTATCTTGTTCATAAGGGAGCAACTTAAGATTGGACCCATGAAATGGAAACTGCATTTACTGCCACCAAATGGGTGGTGGTACAGGCTCAAACTCTGCTGGTAGTAGACCATGCCCTCCTTTTCCTGCTAACAGTACAAGTGGATGATGCAGGCCTTGGATGGGGGTTATGGGAGAACCAAGGTGCTAGATATAGCCCAATTAGACTTTGGTCACAGCTATGGAAAGGGGCAGAGGTGATGCTGCCCTCTTAGCTTGTAAACCCATTACAGATACTGGGTCAGTAATGTTGCAGACAACCTACCCTACTAATGGTTAGCTGAGGTACTGGAATCTGGGACCCTTGAAAAGGGATAGCCCAAATGCCCACTCTGACAAAGCAGGTGCATATTTAGAGCAACAATCAGAGTTTTCTAGTAACCCTTTGTTTGAACAGTTACATACTTTGCTGGGGCCAGAATGGAAGTGGGAGATGCCCCAAGTCTTTATTTGGAAGGGAAAGCTTTGTTGGGGACAGTACATTTCCAAGCAATAGCCCCCATTAGAACCCATGGAAGTGGGAGGCACCCCAAGTCCCTAGGAGGAAGGGAGAGTCCCTATACCCACGGAAGATGATGGCTCATGTCATAGGCAGCTGCTCATGTGGGTGACTGTAGCCTTACAGCATGCCAAGATCTGGGCTATCTGGTTAGTCCTCATGAAGAAGACTGGGCCCTTGCATGTCTGTACAGACAGCTGGGCAGTCTACCTAGTGTAATCTTGCAACTGTCCAGATGGTCTGCACAAGACTGGTAGATCGTGCACTGCCCATTGTAGGGCAAGGATATGTGGGAGGACCTGAGGAAATGGTGCCTCCAAGAAATAGCTACTATACATCATGCTCCAGGGCATAGACCTTGGCAGGCCCCCAGTAATGATGGTACGGATGCTTTAGTGCGAGTTTGGGTTCACAGACTACCCCTAGGACCCTTGCCAGTAGCACTGTTGTTACATAAGAAGCTAAGCAAAAATGTTCCACACTTTGAAGGTAACAGGAAGCTCTAAGGAACCCCGGGTGCAATCAGAAATGAGAGAAGGAGCCCTTTTACTCCCTGCACCTCAATGCTTGGCCCCAGGGCAACAAGATGTCTGGGAGTGGCCTTGGCATATGTAGGTGTCACAGAAGCCATGGGTTGCACTCCTGGAGCCATGGGGCCTGGAACAAAAGGCCCAGTTACAACTGTACCCTTGGATAGATGCCTGACCCTGTATGGAACAGGTCCCCCTTCCTCCATGGGCAGAAGACAGGATTTTGAAAGGCACACAGGTCATAAAACTACGACCTATTCCCTTGTATTCTATGGAGAATGTTTAAGATGAGCATGTCACCTGCATCCTCCCGTAAGGGTAGACTTATCTATGATGGTCTGTCTCTCTGCCCTGACCTCCCATCCAGGTTAATAGCTGGGCATAGCTGCTTTCGTGGGCACACGCTTTTGCAAGACTGCACAACACCTCCCATTGCTGCCTCTGTCCTGAACTGTCCACAGCAGAAGCAGTGGAAGGTCTCCTGTGGCTAATCATCCCTGCTACTGCAGGCAACTGGACTACATTACAAACCTGGAGCCACAAGCAGCTCAGAATGGGATGAATGACGATGTGTAATAGAGGACTTATTGTGCCAAGACTGTAATAATGCCCCTCCCTTGTTGGAATATGCTGTGGAAAACAGGTGGGGCTGGTTAACAGGGGAGTATGTAGAGCTTGTAGGCATAGCACCTTTTTGTACAGAACAGGTGAAGCTGTCTGTGACCAATCAAAACTCTGGATGGTTTCCCCAATAACTATGCTTGTTTGTTCTAGGGGGTGGTACTATATATGTAGAGCTATAAGAAGAAACCTTAGCCTAGCATGTTGCTGAAGCTTCAAATACATCCCATTAGGCTCTTTCCCTTTTAATAGATGAAACCACCCAGATGTGGAAGGTGGTTTTGCAGAATAGAATGGTGTTAGATATGCTCACTGCTGCCCAGGGTGGAATGTGTGCTCTTCTTCATGTAGACTGCTGTGTATACATTCCAGATCTCCATCAGCAGGTTCAGCAAGGCTTAGTGGAGATGCATGCAGAGGTGCAGGCTATTCAGGCCTTACAGGAGGACCCACTTACAACCTGGAGGAACTCGCTGGGCCCCTCCTAGAGATGGGTATTGACTATGCTCACCTGTGTGGATGGAAGACTAGTAGTCACTTGTTGCACTTTCTATGGCTGTTGCAGTCTTTGGGTCCAATGTAGTGCTCTTTGGGTCAAGTCAGAACCACCACCCTGTAGAGAGTGGACTGTGGGGAACCAGAGGAAGTATAGGCCAGTGATGAAGACATGACCCCTCACAGCCGCAGATGTGTGCACATCTCACGGTGTCGCAGATGTGTATATAGTTAAGTAAGTGTGACTAGGTAAAGTGTAACACACATGTGCATGTCACACTGACTGAACATGCACCATTTTGCCCAGAACCCTATATATATAAGGGACAGGTCTCTTAATAAAGTTGCTGTTTGTTCTCTGGATGGCGGCTTGGCATGTTTTCTTCATCCTGGGGATCTCACCACCTGCAAGCACGGCTGGCCCCTGACAAACATATTTTTACCTTTTACATAGATATCTATTTATTTATATTAAACAATCATATTAACTTTAATAAAACTTTATATCAATAAATGTCATGATTACATAATAAATAGTAAGAAAAATCTTGATTGTCTTATTAATACAGAAATATACATCCATCTTATTGATGACAACATAAAAGACAAGCTATAAAAATGACAGTGAAAGCTTTTCTTAGGTCTTTATCTTTGTTGATTTAAATTACTAACAAACTTCATTATAGTACAAAGAAAGACTTGTGGGGCCTCAAAAATAGCAATTTGTGTTTCACAGAGCCTTTAGACTTCTAATACCAGGATTAGATTTAAATGAGCAGAGAAGGCAGTACCAGGCACATCAGTGGCTATTAAATAGCTGGAAAACATTACTACAGATACCTTGAGGGAAATAGACAGGAATTTAAGGCCTGATTACAGAAAAGATGCGAAATCAAGCAGTTCCAGAATGTTCACTTGCAGCTCAGAGAAGACAATGAACTTTAATCAATCGTACTTGCTCCATCGTCATAGTTCAAGACAAGGGTGTTAGAAACCAATCTACACACAGCCCAGGCTTCAGGACAAGGGATGAGGGCTATCAGCGTCATTCACACCTGTCAGGGTAACTCACCGGCCCTCCATGCACCTAACCAATACCAACACAACCTTAAAGGATTGGTAAGCTTGTTAGTTTCATGACCAGGATTCTTTCTCATGAAAAGTGCTAGCATAAAATTATCTTACAAACATGCAGAGTAACCTCTAACTAAACAGTACATTGCAAATTAATGCCACTGAAAATAATAAGGCAAATATGCCATATGTCCTTCTATAATTGACAGTTATCAGTGTCAATACTGGCTTTGGGTTGAGAAATACCTCATAACAATGGATGTCCAATTACAAACTTTTCCAAAGGACTAGTTGACCTGATTAGTTACTCTTCCTTTATATCAAAGTAACACTGATATATATTATAAAACTGATTTAGTATGCTCTTAACTTTCCACCAATTTATAAAATACATGAATTACATTTAATTGGCTAAATAAAATTGTGCATTACCCAATCTGAACATTAAAACAATGACTGAAACTTTCCTGTCTTTTTATAATGCAGACATAAAGCTTTTGCTTATAAGATACTTTCAGTATGATGCCTATTTTCTTTCCAGTGTATTTTTCAGGATGTTTTGCTGATCTATATTTTTACCTTATAATATAATTCTTCACTTTTCCCTTCTGCATCCTGTTTGATTTGATGTTTGTAAATGTTCTAGTCACTATTTAAAAATCTCATTGATCACTTTACTGGTTTTTGCATGACTCGAAAAATTACTTTTATTAGTTTTTAACATGTAACTCTTTTGCTATAGAAAATGTGCCTATCACAAAAATACAATGCTATGAATTTTCACATAGAAGCACTGTATAGATCAAGAAAGAATATTTTGAACATCTCATAACCTGCCTCATTTTTCAGTTGACTTACTAAACTACCAAGAGCAATTCTTTCCCTACCATGTGACACTATATGCTAGTTTTTGAAATTCATATAAATCTAATAATAAATGTGCCTTTTGTGTCTGGATTTTCTTACTCAACAGGTTTGAGTGTTATTTACTTTGTTTCATGAGTATGTACTTGTAATCTGTCATTCTTGATGTCAAATAACATTTCATCATGTGAATGTCCTGCAGTTATTTTTTCCATTCTTATCTTGATGGACATTTGGCTATGTACACATTTTGTGGCTTTCAGAGAATGAAAATCTATCATACAGACATCTATGGTACACATTTTATTGAGAATATAAGTGGAAATAAAATTATTTATTTATTTATTTTCTTTTTTGCGGTACTGGGGATTGAACCCAGGGGCATTCTACCTCGGAGCTACACCCCCAGCCCTATTTTTTATTCTTTATTTTGAAACAGGGTCTCACTAAGTTGCAGAGGGCCTCACTAAGTAGCTGAGGCTGGCCGTGAACCCGGATCCTCCCATCTCAGCCTCCTAAGTACTGGGATTACAAGCGTGCGCCACCACGCCCGGCTCAAAATTACTTATGATAGTATATGCATTTTTTCAACTTTCATAGATATTGGCAGATAGATTCCCAAAAATGTTCCATTTTATACTCCCATTATCAAAATAAGGGAGTTCTTATTGAACCATAGTTTTATCAGACTCAAAACACTCAGTCTTCTAAATGTAGCCTTGCTTTGGGATATGAGGCTGTATTGCGTCATAGCATTCATTAGTCTTTATTAATAAGGGATATTATTGAATACCTTTTAGTAGGCTTACTGTCTTTTTTTTTTCAGTACTGGGGGTTGAACCCAGGGACATTCTACCTCCGAGCTAAACTCCAACCTTTTTCTTAGTGAGACGGGGTCTTGCTAAGTTCCTGAGGCTATTGCCAAGTTGCTAAGGCTGGTCTCAAACCTGGGCTCCTCCTATCTCAGCCTCCCAAACTGTGGGATTACAGACATGTGCCACCATGCACAGCTACTGAGTTTTTTGATAGGCTCCATGGTGAAATGTCTTTTTGAGAATTTAATCCTTTTTATATGGGTCATGGGTCTTTTTTGTTTTGTTTTTATTTCTAGGAAGTCTTCATATTTTAAATATACTAAATATTCTAACTATCCTAAATTTAAAAATTTGCCTTTCTCATATTCTAAATGTGAGTCCTATGTTGCTTATGTATAATACAAATACCTTCTCCTTCTCTGTGGTTTCCCTTCTTACTTTCTTGTTATTTTTGTATAAGTTCTTATTCTTAACCCAGTTAGTTTGTCAAGCTTGTCCTATCCCACTTAGGAAATCTGTGTACATCAACATTATAAAGATATTGTCTTCTATAAATATTATTTACTCTTACATCATCATTTCTATCTGCCACATTTATGTAATTATATTTAAGTATGGTAAAAAATGAGCATTTAGATATTATATACATAGCAATGCATATTCATAGCTATATATCACATATATATTCTATATAAATTATATATGTGTGTGCATAGGTAGATAAGGGACACTCTACTGTTTCTTTAACAGGTCATCTTTTCTCAGCAGTACTACAGTATGACCTTTGTCATAAATCAGGTGACATCAATGTTTAAAACGTTCACCTGTTCTAATCCATTGGTTAATTTCTCTCTGTGTGCCAGCCAATACCACATACACGTCTTTACAAAAAAAATTGATGCTACCTATTGCAAAATAATGAATTCTGTTTTTATTCTTTGAGTATATTATAGAAACTGCTTTATTGCTGTTTTTTAGTTTGGTGAGGTCAAGTTTTAATAAATGAGGCCAATTTAATTCTCATTGATTTTTAGAAATCCTGTTTTTGTGTGGGTGTGAGCCTTAATGTAGCATATGGACATTTTCTTCTTCTGGATACTTTGAAAATTTTCTTCATTTTTGGTATTGTGTAACTTTTCTCTATGGGTTTGTTTTTATTCTCCTGGTTAGCATTTAGTGGTTTTTTAAAACTATTTTTCAATTATTCTACACAATCTTCCTTCATTATTGTCACTCGCTATTAATTCTATTGTTACCTGATGAGGAAAAAAGGTTTTGCAAAGGTGAATAAATTAAAGACTTCATATCCTGTATTATCTTAGTGGTCCCTGAATGTAATCACAAATAAGAAAGCCAGGGGAAGATTTGATACAGACAGAAATGATGGTGACAGACACTTAGAGGGGAAAGTGATAGAAAAATGGAACAGAGAGAAATTTGAAAATGCTGATCCTGATGATTGTAGTGATAAGACCACAAGCCAAGGAGATGTGGCAGCCACCAGAAGCTGGAAGAAGCCAGTGATCAATTTTTCCCTAGAGGCTCAGAGGAAGCATGGCCCTGATGATATCTTGATTTGAATATGGCAATACTGACTTCAGACTTCTGAGACTTGGAACTGTGAGAGAAGACATTTTCCTAGTTTTTGGTCACCGAGTTTGTGGAAAGTTGTTAAAACAGCGAACACAGGTTCTTACTTGGTTTCTGAACTTATCATACTCAGTTTTTTGCAATACTATTCTGCCTTGTTCTTGCTTTTTAGATATTTGACATGGTTTCAAATCAACCAACTTTTCTTTGTGTTCTATTTTTTTAAGTTTTTGTCTTTTTAATGAATGTAGCATGAAAGGAGAGGATCTAGAATGAGTTTCTTCTAATTGTCTATTTAAATTGTCTATTTCTTTTTCTTTTTGTGCTTAAACATATGCATGGAAAAATATTCCCCAAGTTACTAGCTTCTTTTCTTTCAATTGTTTTGAACTCTCAGATTTATTAGAGATGTGTGTGTGTGTGTGTGTGTGTGTATGAGTTTGTATGTATATGTGTGAAGTGAAGAATGTGTGTGTGAGAGAGATTAATCTAAATATCACAAACATTATTTGACATACTTTAACTTTTTTCCATTCCTAACCACAACAGGCAGGTATAATACTATCTTTGATCCATGAATAAGAATGAAGAATAATATTGTCATAGACCTAGAAATGAAAGAAACAGCATGATTTTGTTCAGGATCACGATTATTATGATGTTATAATAATATTTAACATTATAATTACTGTTTTTATAACAAAATTCACAACTGCACCAATGTGTTTGTTTATTTTCATCAGAGGCTGTAATAACATTATGATATGTATTATTTTCAGCTTCACACATGTACATATGTGGGTACTATTTTCCAGTTTGTAAATAAGTAAACAGATTGAGACTGTATCCTAGCAAATACAAATCACTTTGAGTAATCAACATGCTTCTACTCCATTTTGAGTTAAAAGTGTTAAAATGTAGCTTTATTATTTCTATTTAATATAATAATCACTGTTACTTGGGTTTAAAAATTCTGGCCTCTATTAAGATATGCCAAAATTATTATAATATCCTATTTCTTAAAGAGAACTGGGTAAATTTTAATTCACATCCCCTGTTCTTTTTTATAAACATATCAAGATATAGGTGGCTAATTAAAATTCCATTTCTACCAGCTGTTAGCTTCTGGGAGTTACATGCCAAATGTATTCTTTTAGAAAAAGGATGCATAATTGAAATATAGACTAATGACATTTTAAACACAGTTGTGAGATATAGCTTTATTCACAACATAGACACGTCACTTGGAAGCTAAATAGCATGCCCTTTCTGTCCTGATCACTCTCCTCTAGTCTCAATGGTCCTAGACAATGAGAAGTTTCAAGCCTGAAGCACAATGAAGCCTCTATTTTTAAAGTGAGAGTAAGATTAAATTAAGATTTTCCCCAGGGACTCGGCTTTATTGTATTCTCCAAATTCATGGCCAAGAATATCTAAAGAATTTATTTTCTGTCTTCTCTACCATCAGTTTTTACCATCTACACTCAATTAGAGCTGATTGACAAGGAAGAAGAGACCTAGAATTGTCCCCAGAACACAGCACCCAGCACAGTCCTGTGTTCCTCCAGGAATCTCAAGCAATAAACCTGGGGCAGATCTATGCCAGCCATCAACAAGAATGTGTTAACCCAAGAATCTCAAGCAAGAAACCTGGGGCAGATCTATGCCAGCCATCTCACTAGGCAGCACCATTCAGACTCTGTACTGCACAAGAAACAGCATGAGTTGACATGAAACACAAAATGTGTGTGTCTTTGTTTATATGATCAAACATTTGGAGATGTCTTCAGACACATTTTGTTGACAGAATTAGCCTTGCATATTGAGAAATAATCAAAGGAATCATCTAATGTACACTTGATCTAATAATTGGTAGTATACTTGTTATAGTAAAATCTCTGGTATAGATAGAGAAGTTTTAGCCAAAGTACATATTCTGATCCTGTGCTCTGGGTCCTATATGGACATGAGTGTGCAAATAGAGAAAATTCCCTAATCTATGATGGCGGAAATCATATTAATGAAAATATGAATAATACTTATGGTGAGAATTATGATGATTATGAAATCATTCAAACTTACAACATACATGTCAAGAACTTTGCCAAATGATTTACATGGGTTGCTATCCTGATTAGATCTCCAGCTTTCAGTCCAGTATAAGGGTTAATAGCATAAGCTCCGGGATTGGAATATCTATGTGAATCATAATTCAATCATTTGTTATGAGCTTTTCAACTTTATAGAAGTCAATTAACGCATACATCAGTTTCCTCATCTGTAAAATGGGTACACTAGAAATACCATTCTCAGAGTTTTTGGTACATTAATCATGTAAAATGCTTAACAGTGTTTTGAAGCATATTATTATTTAACTATCAATAATCTTGCTGTTGCTACTTTTGTTATAGTCATATGCATATAAAACGGAATTGATACTTTAGTTTTACTGGTGCTATTAAGAGATCATCAGTGATTTACCTGAGGTCTCAGAGTGAATAAATGAGAGAATAGTCATAGAACTCTTTCTCAGTCTGATATCAAGCTCTGTGCTTCATGCCTGTGCTGTCGTGTTACCTAGGATATCAGGAAAGGCGTAGGCATGGAACTCTGATACTCATTGCTCCATAAATATTAGACTACCTGCAGATTGGTTTTGTCTTCTGTAAAATGGTAGGTCGAACAGAGAAGTGAGTTGTTTTATTCCCACAACAGCATGGAAAACTGCTTTAATTTAGTCTACCAACTCTAATTGGTCTGTCAAAGTTCATTCCCTATTTGTGCTTCTAAGCAGCTTTAAAATCCCTCTGTCAACTCCGCAGCACAGATGCCTTCACCCAGGATCTCCTCTCCAGCAGGCTTTGTGCTTTGAGACACCCTGCAGCAGCGTAGGGAATGAAGCATGTGGCTTACTTCCCTGGGAACCACTAAAGCAACCGTAATCGATGTCCAAATTGAGTAATTTTCACCCATTCAACGTAAAGAAAGGAAAAATTAAGGAGAATTGTTGCGACTTGAAGTTATTTCTTTCTTGAGCTGAAAGCAGGGAGAAAAGATCCTTACTCTAATTCTTTTTATACAGAACCCAAATTAGACTTTAAACGAAAAGTGTTTCTTTTCTCTGTGGGTAGCTCCTTGGTTGTGTTAAGCTGGTGCTTACTCTCCCCTTTCTGCTATGTCACTCATTAGCTGGTAAACTGGGGCCAATTACAGACACATCCAGTGAGAGCAGAAACCCAGGCCGTCCACCGGAGCCTGAGCGCACAGTATGTCAAGTGACATTGCAGAACATGATCCCCTGAGGCACCGGGGGCTTGGCTAAATCACACTCTAGATGGCATTAGAGTTAGAATATATTTTTCCTCTTTGCCTAATCAAAATAATTTTAAGGTGCCTCAAAACATCCTGGGTTGAGCCAGGCGTGGTGGCACGCGCTTGTAATCCCAGCACTTGGGAGGCTGAGACCGGAGGATCAGGGTTTGCGGCCATCCTCAGCTACTTAGTGAGGCCCTCCGCAACTTAGTGAGACTCTGTTTCGAAATAAAGAATAAAAAATAGGGCTGCGGGTGTAGCTCGGAGGTAGAATTCCCCTGGGTTCCATCCCCAGTACCGCAAAAAAAAAAAAAAAAAAAAACCAGCCTGGATGCAAGAACATACTTATACCATTTTGAACAAGAGAGTGATAAGAGATCAGACTCTAGTCATTCACATAAAAACAGGAGTTATGACAAAGTGCCATGGTCAAATATATCCCTGTGATATCAGTAAAGATGCTCCTTCTAGTGGAAAACAGATGGCACTCCTTACATGTTAGTAAATCATATTTCTAGTAACATAATCAATTTCCAAGCTGTCAAGGATAAATATCAAATATATCGTTTAATAGACCGTGATGAGGCCCAGGGCTGTCACATGGAAAGCTTGAGAACATAGCTTTCGAAAGGGTGAATTCTTTTTACCGAGGTAGCGAGTGCCCAAACTAGCCTTTCCTACTGACTTAAGTCAGTATAAAAATGACACCACTGTCTTTTATCAATATTCCTCAACAAATACCCTTCCTTCTTTTTCTGGATGCAAAAGCAAACAAAAATGTTTCGCATATTAATGGATGCCTTTTGCTATTTGGGAAAAGAAAATTTCAAAATGGCACCTGCACTATGGTTTGGGGGCTTAACTCATGAAATCATGACACACTACATTCATTGGTGAAATCAATTTTCTGAAATATCAATATATTAGGAAGTATTTTAGAGCCCAGGTTTCTATATTGGCAAATGAAACCAACACACACAATTGTGATACTAGAACTTACTCAGCAGACAAACAATGGAGATAAATAATGAGCATAATAACCAAATATACAGTAAATTCATAGCAGAAGAGCCCCAGAATGAAATACAGAAAAATAAGAATTGTATGTGTGGTTTTCTCTGTGTGTGTGTGTGTGTGTGTGTGTGTGTGTGTGTATGTGTGTGTGTGGTTGAGAGTATGTGTGAAGGTGGTAACCACCTGGGAAATGTAAATTCCTAAAGATAGAGGGGATATCCAACCAAAAGACCTAAAACAGGACAGGACAAGTCATGTTCATAGAACATCAAGGTTTCCAGTGTTGCTGATATTCAGCTTCATGCAAAAATAAATCAATAAATAAAAATAGTAATTTAATAGAGTGAAAGATAAAAAGAAAAAGACAATACAATGTAAATGATCTGGGTCTGTCTGGCCTTCGTGATCGTTTTAATTTTAATTCTGAACTGGAGAGCTTCTGCAGTGTTTTGATGAACAGAGTGCCTAGCCTTGACCTGCCTTTATCAAGGTCAGTGTGGATGCGGTACATGTGGGGAAGTGGAGTCAATGCGGAAGCAGCAAAGTAGCTAAAACAAGCTGATGAGGAAAGGTCAAAGTCAAAACATTTTGTGAAGGAAGAGCCAACAGGAGTTTCTCACACACTAGATGTCGGATAGTAGAGAGAGAGGACGGGGATGATCCCAGGGTTTTATATGGTAGTAAATACAATGTTGAGTTACCGTTGGATGAATTGAGAAGGCTGAGTCTAGAGCAACTGGACTGGAAGGCTGGAATTAAGAGTGAAATTTTATTATTTTATTTTATTTTATTTTATTTTTTATTTTTATTTTTATTTTTGCAGTACTGGGGATTGAACCCAGGGGCATTCTATCTCCGAGGTACACCCCCAGCCCTATTTTTTATTCTTTATTTTGAAACAGGGTCATGCTAAGTCGCGGAGGGCCTCACTAAGTAATTGAGGCTGGCTGCGAACCCAGATCCTCCGGTCTCAGCCTCCCAAGTACTGGGATTACAAGCATATGCCACCATGCCTGGCTTAGGAGTCAAATTTTAAATGAGTTATGTTTGAAATGTTTGTTAAATACCTAAGTGGAAAATCAAGTATTCAGTTTAACATATGACTTTGAAGTTTAGAAGGCAGCTGAGATACATACTTAATGGCTTTTAAGCATACTAATGATATTTTCTTTTTTGATTTTGCAACTGACTTTTTTTTTAATATATTTTTAGTGGTGCCTTGTAATTATGCATCAGAACGAGGTATAGAGTGATAAGAACATACATGCACACAACATGTGGTGTGTTTTCCTCCATATTATTTTAATATGTGATAATGAGTTAAATTAATGGGAAAGTAAGAAAAGATAGACAAGATACCACTCACTAATCACTGGGTCACTGTGACTTAAGATGTTAGGGAGAAATAGGGAAAACAGCAAAGGCTACTGAGTGGTGAAGTAAAAGGAAACCCAAAGTATGGGATGCATGCCAAAGAATGAAAGAATATGAAGGCCAAAGAAGTGATTAGTTATGCCAGATAGTTCCAATAAGTAAAATAGACATCTAGAAACATCTGTTTTACAAACTAAAAAACAAATAACAAAACAAACAAACAAGCAAAAAAACAAAAATAATGATCATCAAGTACATCAGCCAAAATTACATATGGGGAAAAATATAGAAAAAATAAAAATAGTTGATTTCACAAGCTGTAGATTTATTTTTTCTTATTAAATGTTCTTCATTATTATTATAATAATTTTGATAAACAAAATGTGTGCGTGCATTCTGTAGTGACCTTTAAGTTAAAATGCCCACTGTGATCGATGAATCCTTGCTCACAGTTTTATAAAGCTGCTTGTATACTTTCTTGCTTCAATGACTCTCTTTCAAGATACTTTTCCATATTTTAACACTGCTCAGGATGGCTTCCAAAAATCTAGCCACTCAGTTCTCATTCATTGCCTTCATCATATTTTATGGCTATAGCCACAAAAAACTATATATATTTTTCCTCTGAAACTTCTGAAACTAACTTGCTCTTGGTCTAAATTCTAAGCCACTGCAAAATCAGCTTAATACCTACTTGTCATCACTTCCTGGAAACCTCCTTCACTGGTCCTAAACCACAGAAATCCTTCCTTTCCCAGGAATCATGCCAGGTGGCAGCATTCCCTTCTAAACTCAGATACAAAGATCTGACTCCATTTTCTTGGCCAGAATATGGGACTACTCAATCACTATTACAAGGGAAGACACCTTCTTTGTTTTCAGGTGACTCCAATTCAGTGGCTACGTTTAATGAAATTCAGAGTAATTTACTGTTTGTATACGCATGTATGCCACTGTCACTTTGAACTACATTATGATGTGAGACTATAAGACTATACTGCACCAATAAAAGCATAAAAATAAAACAAATTGTCCAGGTGATTCTAAAGAGAGTTTCATTCACCTATCTTAGCATGATGGAGAAACAAATACCACCAATGCCACCAATACAGATGAATCGCAGGGGGGGAATTCTACTAGGGCATCTCATTATATTCAATTCATTTGGTCTTAACATGATATAAAAAGGGATATGTTTTTCTTGTTTATCTTTGCATATTGAGAGAGAAACACCCTGCATTGCACACATGGGGAGCTGGATAGGTCTATATTGAGTGGATGCCTGGAACTATCCAAATCACACACACACACACACACACACACACACACACACACACACATCTGGAATGCTAGACCACATTCTTAAAGTTTTGTAGACAAGCCAGTTTCACATTCAGATCCATGGCTCACATTGGGGATCACATCTCAGCCAGCGATGAGCATGGCGGTTCCTGGTGGCGGAGTTCTGGCAACAGGACTCTTCCTGTGCCACCCTGGGCTGCCCTTAAGTGAAGTGAACATTGCAAGCAGGCAGGTTCCACTATGCCGGCAGCACCGCACAGGGACACATTAATTCCACAGCCCATTACCAACCAATTCCAGGTATCTGCTGAACTTGCTTCAGTCTTTTTCTTTCCTCAGCATCAGCACACGATAAAACTAGCGCTACCCAATTTTAGAATCGCAGGGAACAAGTGTATGTTAACTTGCTTCCTATTTGCTTGTGCAAAAATCAGCAGTATTTATTTCTTATCTGTATGGAGGTACATTATCATTTAGAAAGTATATGCAAATAGTCTTAGAACCTAGACTTTAAGAATAAACATTCATTTGAAAGTAATATTTTTCTCAGTGATAAAAATATATTTATTACTTCAATATTATCATGAAATATATATATATATATATATGATAACATGGCTATTTAAGAATACTAAAGAATTTTAAATCAACAAATTGAATGTATATCCAATTTATATGAATCCTATAAACTAAATTATCACCATTTTTACTTGTTAAGAAAAAAGCTTTGCTGAGCATGGTGGCACACACCTACAATCCTAGTACTTGGGAGGTTGAGATAGAAAGACAGCAGGATCGAGACCAGCCTCGGCAATTTAGCAAGACTCTCAGCAAACTAGCTACACCCTGTTTCAAAACAAAAAATTGAAAGAGCTGGGGGTGTAGTTCAGAGGTAGAATGTCCTTGGGTTCAATCCCTAGTACTACAAGGAAAGAAAAGAAAAAAGAGAGGAGGAAAGAAAAGAGACTTACTTTCCTAAGGAAGCAATACAGCAATGGTAAATACACATTTTTTTTATTTTGTGCAACCTTTGGTGATAATTATGTACCTATAGCTATTTTTATTTCTCTTTTTATATTTATTTACTTTTAAGTTATTCTAAATGAAAGGGCATCATTTTCAGGTAACTAAAAAATTGCCCTGAAGTCAACTTTTAAGAAATTTTTACTTTGGATTTTTAAAAATATTTAAAGTGTTTTGGTAAAGATTTCAGAAGAACATCTCTCTTCTAGTCCTCCTAGCAATCAATATTTTAAAAAGTAATTATATGAATTACAAAACACATCTTGTATGCACTTCTCTCTCTGTGAAGAGTATTTAAGGCTGAATAGCAAAATAGCTTTATGAGTTAGCATGAACTTGCAACAAATTTCAAAAATGCCTTTTCTCATTATCTCCCTGAGGCATCTGTCAATATTTATCTGTTAATGGACAAAGCAGTCAGCTTCAGGGAATAAAATACCAGATCTCAATATATATATGCCCTTTAAGCCACTGACAGGATACTCAGGGATGGGGTACTCCTATGACAATTATGTCAAACACCCTTAATTAAACAGATGGCTCCTTCACAGAAAATAATGGGGGGGGGTGAAAATGGCAGAAGGATAATGGTGCTCCTCAGGCTCCCTTCTCGTTGTCCAACCACTCTGCCACTGATATGTGATATGCTTAATTGGAAGCAAATTCCAGAATCATTAGGACTCCAGTTTATAAAAGCAAGGGAAAAATCAAGGGTAATTCCTAGGATTCAATGAAATCAAAGCTGTTGCTCACGTTTATACAACACACTTTCTGCAACTTCAATAACACAGACTTTGCTTGATTGCTAGTTATTAGGTGGATTACAGTGTCCATTAGCCTTTGACTTAGTTGTAAGGGCATTGTTTTGGAATCATATGCAAAGCATCTATAGAATGGGATTATAAAATATATGTTGTACAAATTGATATCATAATTTTGAGATAAATGTGTAAATTATACAGCAAACTGTCCAACACTAGTAGGTTCTCAATATGTATTTGTTAGATTGCTTATGAATACTAAGAGAGAGCTGGATATGGTGGCACACATCTGTAATCCCAGTACTTGGGAGGCTGAAACTGGAGGATCACAGATTAGCAGCCAGCCTCAGCAATTTAGGGAGACTCTCAGCTACTTGGTGAGACCCTATTTCAAAAATAAATAAATGAATAAATAAGTAAATGAAATAGGGCTGGAGCTGTGTGCATGTATGTCACTATCATTCTAAACTACATTATAATATGAGACATTATGATGTAATTCACCAATAAAAGTAAAAATAAAAATATATAAAAATAAAGTTTTTTTGTTTATTTTTTAACATGCTTTTATTGGTGCATTGGAGTCTTACATCACAATGAATATCTATTTGATGTTAACATACATGCACACAGCTCTTAGTGTCCCTCCCGCCTCCCCCCACCCGTATGAAGTACTGAGAATGATGTTGGTATATTTTCACATGTACATATTGTTTATGATAGTAATTCCACTGATTCGCTTCTTTCTTGCCCTTCCCTTTCTCTTGTACCACTTCCCTTGCCCCACTGAGGGTTCTCCATTATGAACTGGAGTCCCTTGTGTGTCCTCGCTACTCCCTAGATTGCACGTGTTAATGAAGACATATGTCCCTTCTTTTTTTGTGATTGACTGATCTCGCTTAACATAATGTTCTCCTTCTCCAGATCCTTCACTTTTTTGCAAATGATGTTACTTTATTCTTCTTTATGGATGAGTAGAATTCCATTGTGTGTATTTCCAACAATTTTGTGATCCATTCATCTGTTGATGGACATCTAGGTTGGTTCCATAATTTGGCCACTGTGAATTGTGCTGCTATGAACATGGGTACGCATATATTACTGTAGTTTTCTGGTTTCAATCCCTTTGGTATGATACCCAGTAGTGGAATAGCCGGATCATATGGTGGATCCATTCCCAGTTTTCTGAGGAATCTCCACACTGATCTCCATAGTGGTTGAACTAGTTTGCAATCCCACCAACAGTGTAGAAGAGTCCCGATTTCTCCACATCCTCGCCAGCATTTGTTGTTGTTTGACTTCTTAATGATTGCCATTCTAATTGGGGTTAGATGAAATCTTAGAGTAGTTTTGACTTGCACGTCCCTGATTGCTAATGATGTTGAACATTTTTTCATGTATCTATTGGCCATTTGTATCTCTTCTTTCGTGAAATGTCTATTCATTTCAGTTGCCCACTTCTTAATCGGATTATTTGTTTTCTTAGTGTAAAGTCTTTTAAGTTCTTTGTATATCCTAGATATTAAACCTCTGTCAAAGGGATAGCTTGCAAAGATCTTCTCCCATACCATAGGCTTTCTCTTTAGGCTCTTGATGGTTTCCTTTGATAAGAAGAAGCTTTGTAGTTTAATGCTATCCCACTTATTAATTCTTGTTTTAATTTCCTGTGCTTTGGAGGTCTTGTTGAGGAAGTATCTACCTGTGTCTATATGCTGGAGTGTTGAACCTATGCCTTCCTCTAATAATTTCACAGACTCTGGTCTAACTTCCAGGTCTTTAATCCATCTCAAGTTGACTCCTGTGCAGAGTGAGAGGTAAGGATTTAGTTACATTTTTCTACAGGTAAATAACCAGTTATCGCAGCACGATTTGTTGAAAATACTGTCCTTTCTCCAACCTATGTGTTTAGCACCTTTGTCAAAAATCAATTGACTATAAGTTTGTGAACTTGTTTCTGTATCTCCTATTCAGAATCTTCTATTCTGTTCCACTGGTCTATGTTTCTGTTTTTATGCCAATACCATGCTGTTTTTATTACTATAGCTCTGTAGTACAATTTGAAGTCAGGAATTGTTATGCCTCCTGCGTGGTTCTTATTGCTGAGAATTGCTTTGGCTATTCTGGGTCTTTTGTTTCTCCATATAAAATTAATGACTGATTTTTCTAGTTCTGTGAAAAATGATGTTGGTATTTTGATAGGGATTGCATTGATTCTGTAGATCAATTTTGGCAGAATGGCCATTTTTATAATATTTATTCTGCCTATCCAAGAGCAGGGGAGATCTTTCCATCTTCTAAGATCTTCGATTTCTTTCTTCAGTGTTCTATAGTTTTCATTGTAGAGGTCTTTTACCTCTTTGGTTAAGTTTATTCCTAGGTATTTGATTGGTTTTGAAGTTATTGTGAATGGAACTGTTTTCTGGATTTCTTTTTCATTGGGTTCATGGTTGTCATATATGAATGCTACTGATTTTTTTAGGTTGATCTTGTATCCAGCTACTTTGCTGAATTTGTTAATCCACTCTAGTAGATTTTTGGTTTAGTTCTCTGGGTCTTCTAAGTATAGGATCATATCATCTGTAAATAAAGATAATTTTAATTCTTCTTTTCCTACTTGAATTCCTTTGATATCCTTCTCTTGTCTTATTGCTCTGGCAAGAGTTTCAAAGACTATATTGAAAAGGAGTGGTGATAGTGGGCATCCTTGTCTTGTTCCTGTTTTTAAGGAAAATTCTGGCAATTTTTCCCCATTCAATATGATATTGGCTTTGGGTTTCTTATATATTGATTTAATGATGTTGAGGTATGTTCCTTCTATTCTGATTTTCTGTAGAGTTCTTAACATGAAAAGATGTAGAATTTTGTCAAATGGTTTTTCCGCATTTATTGAAATGATCATGTGATTCTTGTTTTTAGTTCGATTTATATGGTGAATAACATGTATTGTTTTGCGTATGTTGAACCAGCCTTGCTTTCCTGGGATGAAACCAACTTGGTCATGGTTTACGATTTTCTCCATGTCATTTTGAATGCGCGTGGCTAGTATTTTATTTAGAATGTTTGCGTCTATGTTTATTAATGATATTGGTCTGTAATTCTCTTTTCATGAGCTATCTTTATTTGCCTTTGGTATTAATGTGATGTTGGCCTCATGAAAGGAATTTGGAAGAATTCCATCTCTTTCAATTTCATGGAATAGGTTGTGAAGCATTGATTTTAGTTCTTCTGTAAAGGTTTTGTAGAATTTGGCTGGAAAACTATCTGGACCTGGGCTTCTCTTTGATGGCATATGTTTTATTGCTGTTTCTCTCTGTGCCTGCTATTGGTTGATTCAGGTTTTCTATATCCTTTTGGTTCAATTTACGTAGGTTTTATGTGTCTGGAAATCTTTTGATTTCTTCCACTTCATTGGAATATAAGTTTTCAAAGTAGTTTCTTACGATCCTCTGGATTTCTCCACTATCTGTGGGGATATCCCCTTTTTCATTTCTGATTTTGGTAATTTGGGTTCTCTCCTTCTTTTGGTTAGGTTAGCTACTGGTTTGTCAATCTTGTTAATCTTCTCAAAGAACCAGCTTCTTGTTTTGTTGATTCTTTGTATTGTTTTATTTTCTCTATTTCATTAATTTCTGGTCTGACTTTAGTTATCTCCTGCCTCCTACTGGCTTTGGGATTCGACTGTTCCTGTTTTTCAAGATCCTTGAGGTGTGTCATTAGGTTATTTATTTGGATGTCTTCTGTTTTTCTTATGTGAGCACTCAATGCTATATATTTTTCTCTTAACACTGCCTTCGAAATGTCCCATAGATTTTGGTACATCATGTTTCTATTTTCATTTAATTCCAGGAATTTTTTTATTTCTCCCCTTATTTCTTTTCTGATCCATTCCTCGTTCAGAAGTGTATCATTCAGTCTCCATGTATTTATGTGATTACTTTTAGTCTTCCTATTGTTAATTTCCAGTTTCATTCTGTTGTGATCTGAGAAGATGCAGGGAAATATATGACATCTTTTAAATTTGCTGGTGCTTGCTTTGTGACCCAATATGTGGTCTATTTTGGAGAATATTCCATGGGCAGCTGAGAAAAATGTGTATTCAGGTGTTGCTGGTTGAAATAATCTGTATATGTCTATTAGACCATTTGGTCTATGGTTTTCTTTGGGTCTGAACAATCTTTATTCATTTTTGTCCAGAGGATCGATCTAGTGGTGTGAATGGTGTGTTGAAGTCTCCCAATATTATTGTGTTTGGGTCTATTTGGGACTTGATGTCCTGAAGACTTCGCTTTATGAATGCGGGTGCAATGACATTTGGGGCATAGATGTTTACTGTTATTATATCTTCTTGTTGGATTGTTCCTTTTATTAGTAAGACGTGACCTGCTTTGTCTTTTTTGATGTGTTTTAGCTTGAAATCTGTTTTGTGAGATATAAGCGTTGCTACCCCTGCTTGTTTTCGATCTCCATTTGCATGGTATATCTTTTTCCATCCTTTTACCTTTAGCATATGATTATCTTTGGCTAGAAGGTGAGTTTCTTGCAAGCAGCATATAGTTGGGTTATTCTTTTTAATCCACATTGCCATTCTATGCCTTTTAATTGGGGAGTTGAGTCCTTTGACATTCAATGTTATTATTGAGATATGATTTTTGTTTCCTGTCATTTTGAGTCCTATTTTCTGTTTTGCTATTGTGACAAATCTCCTTGGTTAGTTGCCTACCTGGTGGAGTTCACTTCTCCTGTGGTTCTAAAAATTGCTTGTTTTCCCTTCTTTGTGATTTATTTCTTTTAGGATTTTCTCCAGTGTTGGCTTGGTCCTCATGAATTCTTTAAATGTTTGTTTATCATGGAACATTTTTATTTCTCCATCAATTTTAAATGATAGCTTTGCTGGATATATCAGTCTTGGTTGGAAGTTGTTTTCTTCCAGGGTCCGCAGTACTTCATACCAATCACTCCTGGCATTCCTGACTTGGGTTGAGAAGTCTGGGGTGATTTTCATTGTTTTGCCACTATATGTCACCCTTTTTTTTTTGCTGCTTTTAGGATTCTTTCTTTGGCCTCTACATTAGACATTTTAATTATTACATGGCGTGGTGAGGTCCTCCTTTGGTCCTGTCTTAACGGTGTTCTATATGTCTCCTGTATGTGAATGTCCAAATCCTTTTCTATGTTCAGAAATTTCTCTGAAATTATTTCTTTGAAGAGGTTCCTTATACCTTTGGTCTGTGTTTGTAATCCTTCTTCAATGCCTATTACCTTAGATCAGGACATCTTTTATTGTCCTGTATTTCTTGCATGGCCACGGTGTGTTGTTGTAGTATCTTCTGTGTATCATTGACTGTGTTTTCAGTTTTGAATGAGCTGTCTTCCTGGACTGATGCCCTGTTTTCCATGTGGTCAAGCCTACTAGAGTTGGTTTCTATTGCAGTCTTTAATCCATTTATTGACTCCTTCATCTCGTTCAGTTTTTCTTTTAGATTCTTTCTTAGAGCCTCAACTTCCTCTTTCATCTCCTCTATGCTTTCTTTGAGGCTTTTCATCATTTTGAAAATCAAAATTCTGAATTCTCCGTCTTGCATTTCCTGTAGGTCAGTATCAGTAATCTCACTTGACGCATTGTGAGTGTTTCTTGTTTCTTCACTTTTCCTTATTCTCGTATTTTTGGTGTTTTCAATTTGGTGTTTCTGCTGCCTCCGCATCATCTTCCTTTCTGTGTAAAAGACCTCTTGATGGTCCCTGTATACCCATTTGGGTCAGTTCCCTGCAGGCTGTGGTTCTCTCCCATCTGGTTGACCTGGGCACTGTGTGTGTGTGGGGGGGGAGAGCACCCAGGTTCCGGAGCTCGGGTGTTGGCACATGAGGTGCACTTTGAGGCATGGTGTTGGATGTGGGCTCCGAGGAGTGGGTGATGGTGCTGGAAGATGCCCGGTCTCCGAGGCGCGGGTGCTGAGGGTTGCCCAGGCCCCAAGTGGTGCATACATGCTCCAGGTCTCAGGGGGCATCACTGAAGGTTGCCTGGGCTATGATGCGCTGTGCTGAGGATCTCGCGCAGGCCCAAGGGAGGGTGCGAACTCCGGATATTGGGTGGTGGTGCCTGAGAGTGCTTGGGTGCTGAGGCATGGCACTGAGGATCGCATGTGGGTCCCCGTGAGGTGCGCAGGCTCCTAGAACTCGGGTGGCGGCGCCAGTGCGTGCCTTGGCTCTGAGGCGGTATGGAGGGTCACACGGGTCTAGGGTGGTGGCGCCGGAGGGTATCTAGGCTCTGAAGTGCAGCACAGGGGCTCCTGCGCAGGTGAGAAAGGTGCAGGCCCTGGGTCTTGGGTAGCAGCGCTGGAGGGAGTGGGGGTCCGAAGCGGGGCTTGGAGGGCCACTCAGGTTTCGGGTTGTGGTGTTGGAGTCCGGGTCGGGTCCAGAGGGCTGCCTGGGTTACCTGGGATGACGAGGCTGGCATAGGCGGGGCACGGGGGGGGGGCGCCCAGGTGGCACGGGATGGTGCGGCTGTTTGCCCTGCTTGCGCAGGACATCGCATCTGGCCGCCCGGGTCGCACGGGACTGCGTGTCTGGCTGCCTGGGTCACTCGGGAAGGCGCGGCTTGCCTAGGTGGGATGCGGGGGGACAGCTGGGTTTTGGCTTGCATGAGGTTCCATTGCAGGTTGCCGGGGATCGCGTGGGCTTGTAGCACGGTGGGGGGGGAGGTGCGCGGCTGTGGCAGGAGCCCACACTAGGGCAGCATTTGAAGGGTATTCACGATCTGTTGCTGTGACGGCCCTACCACTCACAGAATTCTGCTCTGGTTTCTCCTTCTGATCTGTCTGCTACACTGGGGGCTGTTAACCCTGGCTGTAGGCTCCAGGGTAAGATGGCTCCTTGCTGATCCTGCTGACATGGGATTGCAGTTTTCTGTGGGAATCTGTAGCTGGTAGACTCTTTGTCTGTGTATTCATACTCGGGTTACTGGTTTTTGGGTTTTGGTTCTTCTGTGGCTGTGCAATGTTGTTTAGTTCTGAGCCTCCGAAGCGATTCTGAGATGATTTTGAGACAGGCTTGTTCAGGGGCTCCTATTCTGTTGCCATCTTGAATCTTCCTTCCAAAAATAAAGTTTATAAAAATAAAAAGTACATAGAAATTAAATAAAATTTCACAAAATAAAACAAAAGTATATAAAATTAAAAAATATAAAATTAAAATTAAAAATATAAAATTAAAAATAAAAATATGAAATAAAAATAAAAATAGATTTGTAGTTCAGAGGTAGAATGCCCCTGGGTTCCATCCTCAGTACTCCCCACACTAATAGAAACTGAAATAGCAGTCATTTAGAATTTAATCAGTAAAAGAAATATTACTTTGTTCTCTAAACTAATAATTTTAATCCAGTTCTGATATGGCTTCAGCATTTTGGACAAACCTGTACATACAGGCAAATGTGGATTCTGATATGATCACATGATGTTTGCCCAGCTCTCCTCCTGAAAGATATGAAGTTTCTGAAAAGTGTTCCTTCTTGATGCAAATTGAAATGATGGGGGCTAGCAGGGGATGCAAAGGGTAAAACACAGGAAAGCAATATTAGAAAAGAATGGCCTTAAAATAAAAGTATTACGATAAAAATTCTACTCACTAGCTTTGCTATTACTTTGAAAATTAGAACTCATCATCATCTATATGTTAGGAAGAAACTATCTTTAAAAATCTGAAAAGATTTTGTTGCACAATGTGAAAAGCACTGCATAGACATAAGTACTATTTTATTTTTAGTAAATGTTCTGTTCCGTTCTACCAAGAAACAGACTTGAATTAAATCTACTTCAATTCAGATTTACTTAGGCATATCTACCATGTGCATCATATAAGCAATAACTGGTTGATACGAAGTTATTGAGACTTGAAATTTGTTATATTAATTTTATCAGCGGTTGATAAATTGCTAAATTTTGTTTCCATTGCCCTAGAACCCCAAGATAACTATTATTTCCATTGACTTACCAGAAAAGATGAACGCTCGGGGAAATCTTTCTTCCATGTATTTCTTCAGACATTCTTCATATCGAGTTATTAATTTTTACACATAAATGATCATAGTTAAATGTTTTCTCTTCCATAATATTGTATAAATTTGGAGTAGTTTCTTAAGATGATTTTAATTTGGAGTCAATGAGGTTTTATTTAGTATGTGTGTGAGCATGTGTGTTTTGTGTGTGGGAAGGTACTGGGGATTGAATCCAGGGGTGTTCTATCTCCGATCTACACCTCTAGCTCTTTTTATTTTTATTTTTTAAATTTTTGTTGTTGTTTTGGAACAGGGACTCTCTAGTTTTCTGAAAGTCTCTGTACATTGTTGACACTGGTCTCAAACCTGAAATCCTCCTGTCTCAGACTCCCAAGTACTGAGATTACAGGCGTGCACCACTATGCCAGGATTAATAATATTTTAATGTAGAGAGAAGGTAGCATTTTAAGAGAGAAGTTATTATTTATAACATATTCTGTAATAGATATTTATCCCATATATTAGCTCACTAAATCATCTCAAAAACTGTGAGAATTGGTACTTATATGACAATTTTAAAAAGACCATGATGATATTAAGTCCTAGTATTTTTCAATGTGAATAATAATGTCTAGGTAGTGCTTATTAAGGTATGTAGCCTAAGCATGTGAAGTTGAATTCTCAACTCTGGTGTCAAATTATTATTAACTCTATGTCTGATTTCTTCTTAAGATATTCATAGGATTGTTTTCCTGGAATTAAATTCCATTATCCTGAATGCTGTATCTCACAGCCATCAGGTCAAGGATAGCAGTTACATAAAACCAAATATGGGACGGTTACTCTCAGGTAGGAAACCACAATGCAGAGCCAATTTCTAAATTCTTCACATACATGTTATCAAATTGTGATAAGCTGCAAAATTCAGTTTAGCTACATATGCAGTTATCACAATGTATATCAGATTATTCAATATGTTGGGAATTTAGTAAGCAAGTTATTGAAAGAAAAGCAAAGCTGGTAACAAGCCACTAGTAGAATTAGGATGAAAACTCAGACTGATGTCATATTCACTAATCACTTTCAATCACTTGGCCAACTTTGACATCAAATCAGAAACATTGATTAAAATTTATTATAAGAAGTTGGGAATATTGTTAAAACATGAATTCTAGCTGGGCGTGGTGGCACATGCCTGTAATCCCAGTACTTGCGAGGCTGAGACAGGAGGATCACAGGTTCGAGGACAGTCTCAGCAAGTAGTGAGGTTCTCAGCAACCTAGAGAGACCTTGTTTCAAAATAAAAATAAAATGGGTCTGGGGATATAGCTCAGAGGTAGAATGCTTCTGGGTTCCATCCCCAGTACCACAAAAACAAAAACAAAAAACCACAAATTCTTATTCATGAGGTCTGAGGCCCACATTTCTAGGCACACTCTTTGATAATGAATAAGCTGTTGCCCTCAGAATAAACATTAAATGAGACAGTTCTAAGTTGGTGCTGTCTAGGACTCCACCACAGTGGAACTGCTCTATATTTGTACTGTCCACTAAGGTAGACACTCTCAGGGATAACACGTCAGAACTTAATTTTAATTTTATTTATTTTAAATTTAAATACCATGAGAGGATAATATATACTGCTTTATTGCATAGCTCACGTCTAGATGATTTAAACAATACATCTCAAAGACATAACATTCTGAGCAATGAAATTATCTTTCCAATCTCCAACTCAGGGTAGTAATTATTGACTGATATAATGGTGATTTATGTTTATCAGTCCCTTTAAATGTGCCACAATTCCGCAAACCAAAAGGATTAGACAGTAGTGGTGCGATGATTCACCGTCATGGTTTTAAATCTCTACTATGACACTAATTGACAGTGTGATCTTGAGCAAGTATTTAACCACTGTGTGCCTCAATTTCCTCACCCTTAGAGGGGGAGAGTAATGGAACATTGAGAATGAAATCAGTTAATACTTATAAATCACTACAACAGTGGTTGATACAAACCTATTAAAAATGGTCATTTATTATATAGCCCATACAATACTTTACACACAAAAAATTAGCTTCAGCAAGAGTAAGCATTTACATGCCAAAAGCTAATTTATTTTATTTGACATAATTTATAAACAATAAGTTGCATATCATAAGAGTATAGTTAGATAAAATTTGACAAGTCTATTACCCAGAAAGTTTCTCCAAGACCCTTCCCAGGACTAAGCACCCAGCAACACAGATCTTATTCCTATCAGGAGAGATTTGGGTTTTTTTTTCTTTTCTAGAACTAAATATGAATGAAAGTTCTATGTATTCATTCTTGCATCTTTTGCTCCAAAGAATATTTTTATACTTTTATTGGTGCATTACAGTCTCACATCATAATATAATTCATAGTAATAGTGACATACATGCACACAGTACTTGGTAAGCTTTTCCCTGGCTCCCTCCCCACTCCCCCTTCCCCATACTGGTTATGGAGATTGGCATTGGTATTCTCACATAGGTACATACTGTCAATGGAAGTGATTCATTCATTGATTCCCCCTCTCCTAGATACCCTCCCTGGCTCCACTGGAGTTTTTCCTCCATGATCTGAAGTCCCTCTGCTATGGTGATTACTCCCTAGCTTGCACATATGAGAGAAAGCATATGATCCTTCACTTTCAGTGCCTGGCTAATCTCACCCCAATCAGCATAGCAATCATCAAGAAGTCAACAACAATAAATTATGGTAAGGATGTGGGGAAATAGGAACTCTTCTACACTGCTGGTGGGACTGCGAATTAGTGCAGCCACTATAGAGATCAGTGGCAATTTCTTAGAAAACTGGGACTGGATTCACCTATATATGATCCAGCTATACCACTCCTTAGGTGTCTTTCCAAATGGACTGAAATCAGAATATTATAGTAATATATGCATATCCATGTTTATAGCAGCACAATTCACAATAGTCAAATTATGGAACCAACCTAGGTGTCTGTCAACATATGAGTAGACTACAAAATTATGGGATATACACACAGTGGAATCCTACTCAGCAATCAAGAACAAAATAATATCATTTTCAGGAAAATGGATGGATCTGGAGAACATTATGTTAAGTGAGATTATCCAAAGACTATTTTTAAGTTTCACCCATTTCTGAGTACTCCAATGTATAACTATATAATAGTCCACTGTATTTTTTGCTCTTGGTGTAACATTGAGTTATTTTGATTAAAAATGAATAAAGCTATTATAATCATTTTTGCCATGAGCTTTTTTTTTAAACATGTGTTCTAGTTTCCTTTGGATAAATACATAGGGATAGAATTGCTAGATTAGCCGGGCCTGGTGGCGCACGCTTGTAATCCCAGTACTTTGGGAGGCGGAGACTGGAGGATCCGGGTTCGCGGCCAGCCTCAGCTCGTGCACGTGTGCGCGGGCGCGCGAGCATGCTCTCTCTCTCTCTCTCTCTCTCTCTCTCTCTCTCTCCCTGTCTCTCTCTCTCTCTCTCTACTTAGTGAGGCCCCCTGCAACTTCGTGAGACCCGGTCTCAAAATAAAGTATAAAAAATAGGTCCGGGGGCGTAGCGCGGAGGTAGAACGCCCCGGCGTTCAATCCCCGGTACCGCAAAAAAAAAAAAAAAAAAAAGAATTGCCAGATTATAGAACAAGTGTATTTTCAAGGTTTTAAAGCCAAACAGTTTTATCACGATTGGAAGACCATTCTTCACAGACTTCTCAAATATTGATTCATTTATTTTGGGGGAAGGACTGGGGATTGAACCTAGAGGCATTTTACCTCTGAGAGAAATTCCCAGCCCATTTTATTATTATTATTTTCTTTTTGAAACAGGGTCTCTCTAAGTTGCTGAGGTTGGCCTTGAACCTGCAATCCTCCTATCTCAGTGTCCCAAGCACTTGGGTTACAGGCTTGAGCCCCCACACCAGGCTCATTTTGTGAGCAGAGATACTGACTGCCTTTGTTCTGGACTATGCATAGTCTTCCAATGTATAGAAAAAATGCCTTTGCTACCTCTGAAGCAAAGGGCAGATTTGCTTATTCTCTATATAATAAAGAAAATGTCTAAGCCAGGTGGGGTGGTACATGCTTGTAATCCCACTACTTGGAAGACTGAGACAGGAGAATCACAGGTTTGAGATCAGCTTTAAAAACTTAGTGAGGCTCTCAGAAACATAACAAGACTCTGTTTAAAAAAAAAAAGGCTAGGGGTGTAGCTCAGGTTCATTCCCCAATACCACAAAACAAAAAAAAAAAAAAGAAAGAAAATGTAATCTCCTTCCAGTACAAACCTCTCCCCTAACATATATAACACACTTATAAGCAGTATGTATAGGGTATTGGGTGTAGGGTCAATCTTTTTCCTCACACTGTAGGAATCATGGCTCAGGGAGCTTGCACAAATTCTGATCTGTGCATGGAGATTGGCCTTGCTGTGAATGATTAACCTCTCTTTGTCTCTGACCCGGAAGTCTTGTGTTTTCTTTTAGCATCCCTGCAACTGTGGAAGACTTAGTTTTTCCCTGCAAGTAGAGTAAAACCTCCAACCCTTCCCAGTTCTTGGTCATTTGAAAACCAGTATTAGAATTTGACAGAGATAGAGGGTTGCTAGAAGAGAAAAAAAAGATGAAGGACTCATAGATAGTTTAATAAGATTTGGAGGAAGTACATTGGAATTGGCAACAACTATGTTCATCAAATTGTACAGTTAATAGTAGTATTTATGAGAAAAAAGTCACAAGTCCAAGTACCAGAAAATAAGTCCCAAGACAACTGCCCAAAGGATGCCATGATTTTTGCTGATTTTTCTTCAGGTTGGGAGACTTCCACACTGGGAGAAATCACCTTCCAGTTTATTCCATTATGATAATTAGTACAAAAATTTGCATTTGATTAGATGTTCCTCCTCTTTCTCCTTCTCCTCTTTCTTCCTCCCCCTCCCCTTCTTCTTCTTCTCCTCCTTCTCCTTCTTCCTTCCCCTCCCCTGTCCTTCTTCTCCTCCTTTTCCTCCTACTCCTCCTACTTCTTCTTCTTCTTCTTCTCCTCCTCCTCCTCCTTCTTCTTCTTTTATTCATACTAGAGGTATACTAGAGATCGAACTCAGAAGCATTCTATTTCCAAGTTACATCCCCAGTCCTACTTTATTTTTTTTTACTTTGAAACAAGTTCTCGCAAAGTTACTGAGAGACCTTGCAAAGTTGCTGAGGCTGGTTTTGAACCTGTGATCCTCCTGTCTCAGCCTCCCAAGTACTAGGATTGCAGGTGTGCAGCACCACTCTTGGTTCAGATGCTTCTTTTTCTCAAACCCAATTTAGACTATGTTTACAAAGACCCACTGCTATACTGCTAGTGAGAAGAGAGCTCTTTACAACTGTTGTGGGCATACTCTGCACTAATTATTAAACTCCTGGCTGGTTCCTTGGAAAATGAGGATTGGCATGATACATGTTAAGAAAGAGTGGTGATAGTCAGACATGGTGGTGCATGCCTGTAATCCTAGTACTTGAGAAGTTGAGACAGGATGATTGCAGGTTCAAGACCAACCTCAGAAACTTAGTGAGACCCTCAGCAATCTAACAAGACCCTGTTTCAAAAATACAAAATAGAAAAGGGCTGGGGGTGTAGCTCAGGGCTACAATGCCCCTGGGTCCAATCCCCAGTACACCCCCTCAAAAAAAAAGGAAAAACGAAATAGTAGTATGATAGCTTAGCCCCTCCTGCAATCAACCATGTCAAATTTAGATCCACTCACACATGAAACTAAAGGTTTCCAAGTTGTGTTTTTGACATTTTTGTGGCTGTGGTATTTTTGCTGTTTTTGTTTTCTTTTGCAATGAGATCTGACTGCTATGTGTGAATGTGAACCTCTAAGAGAGATTTCCTTGCAGCAGGAAAACATAACTTTGGGACTCAAAAATCTAGTATGCAAACTCTCACTGTTCAAGATCAGGTTTATGAGGCTGCTAAGATGGCCTGCTGGTGAACAGCCAATTTAATGTCACCATGATGCCACTGTTGGTGTTTTATATCACTACTAAAATGCTTATCCTATCAAGGGTACATTTGTTTGCTCTGGAACTGTGGCGTTCATAGTACTGAAGAGCATTAGTCACCCCTCAAGCTTTCTCCCTGTTCTCATGCAGGAGGTATAATGGAATCGCTATGTTATCCTGGAAAATAATAGATCACTGTGTTGATTAAGGACTTAAGTGTATCATGACTAGTAAGAGGCTCAATATCTCAAGACAACAGCACTGTGTGGTCAGCTGTTAAGCTGGAGTCGCATACAAGGTAACCAGCAGTGCAATCCAGTGGTTTATCCTGTAGTCTCAGTTGTTGCAGTTTATGTAACTGTAAAGATATCATGACTGCAACTGAATTTGTTGCAAGCAGTAATGGCATTGACATGCTGTTGTAGATGTTGCAGCACTTTCTGTTCTATCCTAAAGCTACCTAGGAACCATGACTAATTGACATTCATATGGTAGGTCTTCTAATACACACGTACAATACTATCCCAGAGGTATCCAAACCACTGCTTGCCACCTGTGACCAGTCATGATTTAGTGTGAATGTCTCTATATTCCTATGAACAATATTTGGACTACATAGATGATGTCTTGTTGGTTGAGAAGTCAGCTGCCTCATTTCCAAATGCCCTGATTGTATTATTATCACATCTTCACAAGCAAGAGTGGTTGATAAACCCGGAAAAAATTGAGGAGCTACTCACCAAGTCAAGATTTTGGGGACTAGGCAATTGGATAAAAAACTCTCGGTTCCTCTGGCATTCAAAGAAAATCACTTTCTCTTGATTCCACAACATACCAAAAGGGAGATTCAGCACTCTGTGGGATCTTTTGGCTTTTAGAGATGGCATATTCCTCACTTGGGCACTCATTCAATTATATAGGACAACCTGTAAATCAGTACCCTTTGTAACATGTTAAATTGGAAATTATTTACCAATCTGTACCTTAATATCTGCATTTGGAGCCACGTAACCTCCACCCTGAGACTCCCTCCTTGGGATTTTTTATTATCATCACCATGACGTGCCCACAAGGTATATACGTTTTGGAAAGCAGTTATTAAATTGCTATTTTCTCTTTTTGAAATGAATGTCTGATCCATGGGCTGCTATTCCCATTTTGCCTTGGCTTAGCTCTAACTTAATGATTTTAAAGAAAGGACGGGCTCAACCCAATGCACCTGCCAAAGGGAAATGCCATCATTGTGAGTAGAGCTGGTCTGGTCCTAGCAGTGTTTTTACTTTTCATGAGAAAGTAGCAGTATTGCTTTGGGGAAAACGTTTCCCCCTTTCCACTGCAGGAAGCATATCTGCTGGGTCCATGGGGCCCTGGATTCACAGAAGTTCCTCAAACACATGGGCTTGTTTTACTGATGGCTCATCTAAGCTGAAATGTCACCGTGTCTACTGGGATGTTGCACCTGTTCAAACTCAGCATCAGCTCTGCGGACTGAAAATGGACCTGCTTGCTCTGCTCAGTGGCCAGGACTCAAAGCTGCTCCCAAGGCTCTGGCCAATTCTCCTCCTCATGAACCCTGATATATTTTTTATTGAATCTTGGGCTCTTGCCAATTTCCAGGCTGTTTGGCTTGCCACTTGGAAAACTATGCTGGCAAATTAAATACACCCATCTTTATCTTTTCTAATTATTTTTGTTGTTATTTAACTATTATCACTTTAGTACTATTTTCTTCTTTCTTTAGTGCTGTCTATGTCATCTCTAAGGAATTTTTGCTTACCCCCAAATTGGAGCAATATTATATTGTTTGCTTCTAGAAGCCATTCGCTTTAGCTTTTATGCTTTGTCATATGGTACATCTCAAAGTAGTCATGTCCTATAATGTAATACAGGGATTTAAAGTTTTCGTATGTTTATCTGTACGTATGTATGTATGTATGCATGTATTTATTTATTTATTATACTAGGGATAGAACCCAGGAGCTTTCTACCTGCAACCTACAATCCCAGCACTATTATTTATTCACTTATTTATTTATCTTGAAATAAGATCTTCTTAAGTTGTTGATGATCTTGCTAAGTTGCTGAGCCTGGCTTTGAACTTGCTACTCTCCTGTCTCAGTCTGTCAAATACTGGATTACAGGTGTACACAACCATGCCCAGCATTATCCCAACACTATTTATTGAAAGGAGTTTTTATTCTCCATTGAATTGCTTTTATGAATTTGATGCGATGTAATACAGTATATGCATAAAAGCCAAAATTTTAAGGACTATCTTATTTTATTGCTGTAACTAGAATTTCTTAATCGAGACACAAAAAAATCAGCTAACCACAAATAAAGTGCTGGCATAGTTAAAAAAAACAAACTTTAAAAACTTCCATTAAGCCGGGCGTGGTGGCGCACGCTTGTAATCCCAGTACTTTGGGAGGCGGAGACCGGAGGATCCGAGTTCGCGGCCAACCTCATCGCGCATGCGCGGGCGCGCGTGATTTATCTCTCCTCTCTCCTCTCTCTCTCTCTCTCCCTCTCTCTCTCTCTCTCTCTCTCTCTCTCCCT